>PVHP010018527.1:0-33043 GCA_004024765.1 Zapus hudsonius
GTCTCCGTGGTGGTCATTTCCATTCTGACACTCACATCACTGTTCCTTCTCGCAGAGGAAGCCTTGGGTCTCATGACAGGCACTATGATCAAGTCGGTATCCCGTGAACTCCACCCCTTCCCAGGTAGACTCAACCAATCCATCACATCAGAGATCGCTGGCAGATGTAAGGGCTTGAAGCAGAAAGGGATCTTGAGCAACTTGGCTACTGGGCAAATAAGCTTGAGAGAAAGGCTCTGCACCTCTCTGCTGTGCTTCAAACCCTCAAGGTTGGAGACATCTTGCAAGATGTTTCCTCATTGCTCGAGACACTCCTGGGCCAGGGGGTGAGCAGGCGTCACGGCGTCATCATTTCAATCTGCTCCTATAACTAGCATGGAGAATAATACACCTTTTCTCTATATTACATATTTATTGACTCCAATAAAACCACCCAGAAAATAATTGCCCTCCATTAAGTCTAAGTGTTCAATGCACATAAAATGAACAGAGCAGGCAGCTCGCTGAGAGTGGCCATCAAAAGCAAAGAGGAGGAAATAAGTGCCAAGTACAGGTGTCATTCAAAGAGCAAATTTGCAAAGAGAAGGAGGGAGTGGCCTGGACTTGGTGAGGGCAGTGAGTCCTGCACTGCTGTGCCCAGGGCAGCGCTCTGTGGCGGGAGGGGCGGAAGGAGCCTGAACTGGTCGAGGACACAGAGGGCTTGGAGGGCACTGGGAGCGTGAGAGGGCCCATTGCTCCCTTTGTTTCCACCACAAGAAGGACACAGATCTTGAGCAAGAGAAGAGTCTTTGCCCCTGTGTGGTGTGGACACTTTCGGAGGCATGGCAGAGTAACTTGACTTGACTAATAGGTTGGTGTTGCCCTTGAAGGTTGTTGAAATATTCCTTTCCAAAACGTATCTCATTTTGACACGGATTTCTTAGGCCTCTACCCTGGCTCTCTTTGTCCCTGGACTGAAGAATCCAGACTGCTCAGTGCAGGCTGCCTTCACTCACTTCACAGGCCTCCCTCACACCACATGCCCATTAGTGAAGCCTTTGTCTCTTATGTATGTAAGCCACACTGATCTTAAATGCTCATTCTAGAGTGAGTTTCCATGTGCTTGCAAAGTTTGCATTTTTCTGAAATAGGAAGATCCATGTATATGCATTTCTAGACTCACATACATTACCCACTGTGGTAGTTTCATTAAATGTCCCCCAGTAAATTCAAGTGTATTAGATTTGTCTCCAGCCTCCTGGCTGGAGGAGGTGTCACCTTAGCCTGGCCTAATAGGCTCCAGCCCTAGATATTTCTGAGGTGGATGTGAAATTCCAGCTACACATATGCAAAGAACAGGCTGAGCTCTAGTTCTGGAGGTCCTGCTGTTTGCTAACTGGTTAGAGTTGCAGTGTACTGGCTGGAGGGGATGGGTTTCTCTCTCTGCTTGATCTGTGAAAGGGGGCCAGCCGTTTTCATCATTATTGAACTTCCTCTGGATCTGTTACTTTAATAAATATTTTCCTCCCTGCCTGGTTTTAGAGGTTCATCCCAGCGGTGTGTGGCTGACCACGGCACACACACAGTCATATGGAGCCATGTTACTTCTCAGGTGACAAAGTGCCTGACAAAAGCATCTCAAGGGGTCTTTTTGGCTTATGGTTTGAGGATTGTCCATCGTGGTGGGCAGGCATGGCAGCAGGTGTGTGAGGTAGGTGGAGACAATGCATCCAGGTGAGGAAGCAGAGAGAGATGAAAGTTGGGCCCCAGATTCCTTTCCATTCAGCCTGGGGCCTGGTCCATGGGTGAGGCTGCCATGTTCAAGGTGAGTCTTTCCTCCTCTCATAGACCTTCCTGGAAACCCCCTCACAGACACACTTGAGATGTGTCCAATGTCATTCCAAATCCTGTCAAGTGGATAGTCATGCTTAGCCAACACAACACACATGCGATATATAAATTTTATTTATTTGCAAGAGAGAGAGAGAGAGAGAGAGAGGTAGAGTATGGGTGCACTAGGACCTCTTGCCATTGCAAATGAACTTGAGATGCATGAGCCACTTTGTGTGTCTGAGTTTATGTGGATACTTGAAAATCAAACCCCAGGCTTTAAGGCTTTGCAAGCAAGCTCCTTTAACTAATGAGTCATCTCTATATACATTTTTAGGAAAACATTTAATGAAAAATTGGGAGATTTCATGAAGGGTCAAAGCCAACTTGACTTGTTCTGAATCCTAGACCATGTCTGAATAACTCAACTACTAACAGCATCTTCTTCTGTTTACTAAATGCAGGGAAAGAGGTATATTTTTCATCTTGTCTTCCACCTCCGAACTGTGTTGAGACTGTTAAATCTAACGTCTCCTACTTGGATTCCTATGGGCTGTAGAGACTCTGCCAAAGCCTATTTCCCATCTCCTTGGCTCTGTTGTCCATCCATTTGATTCCTGGACCGGGAAGAAGAGGCCAGGTGGGCACTAAGCACTCAGTGCTAAGTACAGAGCAGGTTTTTAACCTTCACAAGAGCCCAGAGGCAGCCATTGTTCCCTTTCCTCTGCCAGTAACTGAGAAACTGAAGTACAGAGAGGGTTAGCAAGTGGTTCAGGGTCTCATTGCACATAAGGCTGACAGAATGTTGTAACTTCATAATGCAGCTAAGATCTGCATTCAGCCCTGTGGGCCTGTTCTCAGGTGTGAGGAGAACTGCAGCTCCAGTGTAGGATCTGGCACATCTCAAAACAGAAGGTAACTAGAAGGTGCTGGAACACATAGATGCCTCTGGCTCTGTGATGGTACCCACCCATGTTTCTCATGGAAGGACAGAGGTTGGGCATCTGCTCCAACAGTAGTGACAGATGGCGATGAAACCAACCCTCATCATCGACTATATGGCACTTTTCTTAGAGAAATCTATGAGCTTGCTCACGCCATCTTTGTGTCCATCTTATCAAGCGGCAGATGAGTGGCTTGTCCTCATTCTTGCAGGTAGGCAGACGCATCAGGATTTGAACTCATAACCTATGGGCTCAGAGGCTTGGATCCACCGACTTTGCTATAGGCAGGCTCTCTGACATCCTTACTAGCATCTCTTGCCTCAAGGAAATATAGTCTCACCGTGTGCCTTTTGGGGTGTGTGCGTATGTGTGTGGTCTAGATGCATGATTATACACCTGTGGGGGGACTGGGTGTGCACACGATGCACATGCATGTGGAGGCCTCTGCCAATGCAGTTGATGGCATTGTCCTCAGTCACTGCCGTCTTGTTCTGTGAGACGGAGTCTCTCACTGGACTAGCTAGCCAGTGAGCCCCAGGGATTCCCTGTCTCCCCTCCCAGGACTGGAATTACAGTCACATGCCATCACACTCCCATGGATGTTGGGCTTCACATTCAGGTCCTCATACCTGTGCAACAAGCATATCAGTGACTGAGCCGTCTCCCCGGCCCCATCCATGTACCATCTACACACAAACCAAAGGACATTTTTCCCTTTCATCTCTGGAAATTTCTCCTTGATTTACTATGTCAATATGCCATTAATATTATCAATGGTATGGAGTGCGTTATTTCTCCTGAGCCATAAAGAGCCAAATTGCAGCCATTAGCTGTTCATTAAAAATTCCCTAATGAAGTTTATTAGTGCTTTTACATATTAAAAATGCAACATAAATTCAGCATAAGCGGTGAGCGATAGATTACATTCTTATAAAAATCAGACTGAACAGTAGGGTAGAAAGTAAGCAACCTCAGTCCATGAGATGAAAACAAAGTCCATGTCACAAAGGGAGGACCTGGCAACCTTGCATATAGACTCAGTCGCCCAGCAATCCCTCTTTGCTTGTAAGACCCTCACACAGTTGTAAATCAAATGATGCTTTATAACTCCCTCAGTGGGCGGAATAGCCAGGGCTAATGGTGTGGGAGCTAGCAATCCCCAGAGCCTGTGACAGGGAGACCCCAGGAGAGCACAGGGGCTTTGCAGGTTTGGTTAAGGATATTGAGATGGGAAGAAGACCCCAGTCATCCAGTTAGACCCAGAGTGATCACAAAGGCCTTGTAGGTAGAAGAGTGCTGGGCCAGAAGTGGAGGTTAGGGCACTGTTGCCACGAGACAAGGCACCCAGGTACCTCTGAGTGGGACAAGGAAATGGATTTCACCTGTTGCCTCTGGAAGAACTCTGCCCTGTGGGCACCTTTCCTACATCCCCTGCGACCTGCTCCAGACCGTTGGCACAGGAAGATCCCGTGCTTGGTGATTTGCAGCAGCTCAGCAAGGAACTGGAACCTCAGGGCAAGTTCTTCAACGGTGAGGGTTCCTCATCCATGTCTGTAAGCTGACGGCCCGGGATGGTGCTTGCACCGTCACAGGCTTTATTGCATGAGCAGTGAGTGAGAATCCCACGAGGGATAAGTGAAAGAATCGACCTTAACTAGCCAGCTAACAGAAACGGCCCATTCTGCATAGAGGTAACCCCATTCAGACATTCATGCGGGCGCTGGCTTTGTGAGCCTACACAGCTCCATCTTCCTAGGTGACGGAGGGTAATTTTCTCCTGCATGGAGAGAGCACACTTATGAATCTATTACACAGACCATGCAAATTTCTGACATCTCTCTACGCAGATAAATTAATTGGTCAGAACTGATGGGGCAGACAGCAACTGTTTGCCTAGCAAGCTTTAAGCATCCAGGTAGAAGAGGAAGCATCTTGCTTTGTTCAGTTCTCTGCAGGAGGAGGATTCCTGCAGTTCTAACATGTCCTGAACACCTGTACACAGTGGAAGGTAATCATATCCCTTAGGTGTATACCTAAACAAACTTTATAGGTTATTCCTTCCCTCTGCGCAGGAAAGCACCTTTTCTCCCCCACTTCCATGACCACTTTATTAATACAAACAGAAACCACCCCTGGAAACAAACTTTCTCTTTAAACTTCAGGACGCAGTGCACACAGGCTGAATTGGACATTAAAATGCAGCGTGTGGATCAAGACAATCAAAAATGCAAAACAGGAAACAAATACCCTGGAGCAGCTGCCAGAAGCGCCAATTTCCAGCAGCCAAAGTGGAGAGCGAGAGACAGACAGGAGGCTCTGAACCAACCCTGCCGCAGCAAGCTTCCAGCAGGAAATGGGACTGTGGGCAAGATGGACGCACTCTGCCTGGGAGAGGTCTGTGGTCAGTTTTTGGGGCATGCATCTTGCTAAATCACCTTTAAAGAAAAAGCTGGTTAAAATCAGCTTTAAAGAAAAAGCTTGCTAGGAATGCATTCTGTTGGGAATACACCTCTTAACTGTAATGTAAATTTTTGTTTTCCCTAAAACTAATGGGAGATAGCACAAGTCTGTTTCCATGTAGCATCCACACCTCTAGCTCTCACCAAATTCATCCATAAGAAGAGGTTCCATGGTGAGTGTGGCCCATAGTGCTGAACCCACTCGGCCACAGCAGCAGACTCCCTCCACACCCACCTGCTTTTGCCTCTCTCTCTCTCTCTGTTTCTCTCTTTGTTTCTCTCTCTCTCTTTCAGTACACATGATGGAAATTGAACCCAGGACTTATACAAATGTTCTACTACTGAAAATATGAATACCCCAGAAAAATATGAATTCTTGAAACAATTCTATTTGTAGTAAAAATTTCCACTCCCATCACCTACGAACCTTCATGGATTCTTCTGTTTGTGCACACAATCTTTTTCTTCACTAGGGATTCCATTGAGGATACAGAGAAGTTGAATCAGCCAGAGACCATGTCCTCTTCTCCCATACTGCTGGATGTTGTGGGAAAGACTGGTAAAATCCAATGTTTAGCATCATTTAGTTCTGATTAACTTGAACCCTATCATGGCATCTAAACTTGAAGTACTTATTTTTCTGTTTCTGTCTTAAAGACTCATGGATGACTATTATTTATTTTATGTTCAAGTCTGTGTCATCTGCTTTCAAAATAGTTTGTGCTGTGGTCATAGGTGAACCTTGGAGACGGTCACTGTTGCCATGGTGAACTCAAGTGGGCCAGAGAAGGAAGACCTCTGTAGAGATGAAAGAGAGTTCTTTCCCATTTTCTAGTGCAGGGGGCCCCAAGGCTCCCTTCCCCCAGCATGAGCCTTGTGCTCCAGCTGAATATGAAGTTTACCCTTGTGTTCCTCATGGCTCAGCCTGGAGCCAGAGTCGTTCTTGTTTACAACCTGGGAGGTGACTGAGGAGGGGAATGCCTGTCCAGGTCAGGTTGTGTGGAAGAAGGAGATCTGATCATGGCTTCCCATAAATGCCCCTGAACAAGGGAGTGGTAAAGACCCTTAACAAGCCCTAACTTTCAAATCTTTTCAGCCAGAAATTCTGCCTCCAAGAAATTATCCTGGAAAATAATTAGAAAAGTAATCAATTATGGTATCCAAAAAGATGGGAATCACATAGTGTTGGGTATGAAATGGGTGAAATGTCCACCTTGAGGAAGTCATTACAGGGAAGAACATGAGTCTAGCCATATGTGAGAAGACAATGAAGTCATTAAAAAATAGTGCTGTGAAAATGTACTTAATGACATGAGAAAGTTGCAATTGCACGCAGTTAAAATCAAATCAGTGTGCTTTGAAAATCTATAGCCACTTTAATATATTTTTAATAAAAGGGAGAGAGTTCTCAATACATCATATCCATTTTGAACTTTAGAATTTGTGCTGGAAAAGTAGAATGGTTTTAGAAAAGTGAATCACTGAAAGTATATGTCCTCCCATAGTTGACAGAACAGGGACCTTGTCACAGTGATGGAAACCGACACAGCGAGGCGGTCCCTCAGGCCCTCCCTCTCATCCCTCCCCCTGCTACCACCGTGGCTGTCCCACCACACACTCCCACTTCTCATAGTCGTGAAAGCTCACAAATGCTGCTTCATGCGGAGGGAGTCATGCAGCTCAGACCTTGGAGACTGGCTTTGTACTGAGGCGAATTTCCTCAATGAAGTTGCCTCTCCCCTTTCCACTGCTGCGTATTATCTGCCGGCGGAGCAGCTTGCTTAGTGGTTCACCTGCCAAAGAGCATCTGGACAGTTTTCCCGTTAGGAAGATTGTAAACAAAGCTGCCATGAGCATTAGTGCCCAGGATGCTGCAGTGAGATCAGGTTTCTTCTCTTTGGAATGGCTGCCAGGAATGTCATTGCTCTGTCGTATGGTGACTCGTTTCATTGTCAAAGGAACTGTCATACTCCCTTTGAGAGCGGCTCTGCCATTTTCCGTCCCCACCATTGATATGAACAAGCCAGCTTCTTTGAAGACATACCAACATTTGCTGTTCACTGGGCTTAAAGGCAAAGATTTAGAGAGACAGAGGGAAAGAGAGGGAGCGAGGGATCCTATCTGTTCCTTTTCATTCATATATAAATATATACATATTTTGTACTTAGACAAAAAATACAAAAGTTAAAACTGAACAGTTATAACATTATTAAACAAGTATTGTCTTGGGACCAGCAATCATATTAACATTGAAAGTTAAGGTTTTTGTTGAAACATGGACATGAGTATTTTTATATTTTTATATTTTATTATATTTTATATTTTTATCTTTATGAAATAAGCAATCTTGACTTTTCTCTCTAGTATTCTAGCTGTAACTTAAAATGGCTTTAATGCAACCAACATTTAACCAAGTAAAACACAGTGCAACCTGGATTGGGGCATGTTTTGATGGTCAGAAAAGAGATGCTTAAGAAAAAAAAGCAAAATGCAGGGTTCAGTGATTAAAGGTGCTTAAAGCTCAGGCCTGACCAGCAGAGTTTGGGTGCCAGGACCCACGGGACTCTGGGTGCAGGGGCACATGGCTCTGTAATCCCAAATTGCCTGTGGCAGTGAGAGGTAGAGGCTGAAGTCACCTGCCAGCTCCACCAGTATTCCCAGTGGCAACAAGACAGATCCTATCTGAAAAACAGTAGAAGGTGAGGATTGACACACCCTTGATGTGTGTGAGTGCATGCGCGTGAACACACACACACACACTCACACACACACACACACACTTTGTCAAAACCCAAAACGTCTAGCTGGTAGGTGAAAGAAAATCCACTCGTCCTGCACTGGTGTGTGCTGGTAGGAGCCTTGCTAAGGAATCTGCTCACCTTTGTCCTGGAATGCTGAGGTCCATCTGAACTGAATGTCCCTCTGAAAACTACTTTGAGGCTAAAATTACTGTTGCAATTCCCTTCTCATTGCTGGGACAAAACACTTGGCCGGAAACCACTTATAGGAGGACAGGCTTCATTTCAAGCTCACAGTTTCTAGGGGAAGTTTCACTGTGGCAGAGCAAGGCTGGGCATCACATCAGCTGGGAGGTAGCAGCAAGAGTGAGCAAGCTCTCAACTCCTCCGTGGGCCCTGGGCTAATAAACACCAAGGTCCACCCCCAGGGACTCGGCCACTTCAGGCCCTGAAACTTTCCCAAACTACCACCATCTGGGAACAACTTTTCAAAACAATTGAGCCTATGGGGCCATTTTATTCCAACCAACAGTGACACAGACATCACACTTGATTCTGGCTTTGCCACTGAGGCGGAATGCTGCAATGTCTGTCTAGAAACATGCACCCGGTAGAGGATATTCGAAACGAATTCTAACGTATAGTCAGAATATAACTAACTAGAACTGTGCCAAGATCATTCTTGTTAACGTTCATTTTTAGACCTGGAGGTGCTCCTTGGTGGAGGTGGCTTTAGAATGTGACATGTGTTTCCCAGTTTTCCAGTGCCAATAGGGGAGAGGGTCAAGCAACACTTGGGACTTTGGCATTTTCTGAGCCTTAAATTCGGGAAGCTATGTGTGTATGTATGTGTGTATGTATGCATGCATGCATGTATGTATGTACGTACGTATGTGTGTATGTATGTACGTATGTGTGTACGTAGTTATGTACATATGTATGTATATATGTATGTACGTATGTATTAGGTATGTATTACATATGTATGTACATATGTATGTATGTACGTACACATGTATGTATGTATGTATATACGTATGTGTCTTTGTATGTACGCATGTATGTATGTGTATATGTATGCATGCATGTATGCATGCACGTATGTGTGTATGAATGTACATATGTATGCATGTGTGTACATACATATGTATGTATGCATGTACGTATGTATGTATAGATATGTATGTATGTATATAAGTATGTATATGAGTATGTATGTATGTTTTTACGTATATGTATGTATGTACTATGTAGGTACACATGTATGTATGTATGTACGTATGTATGTACGAATGTATGTATGCATGCATATATGTACGTATGTACATATGTATGCACATTCATGCATACATATGTATGTAAGTACTTTTGTATGTACGTAGGCATGTATGTATATATGCCTGTATGTATGTATGCATGTACTCATGTATGTACATATGTTCTATGCACATATGTATGTGTGTACATATGTAAGTAGGTATGTATGTACGTATGTATCAATGTATATATGCATGTATGTATGTATGTATATATGTATGTATGTATGTAAATATGTATATATGTATGTATGTATGTAAATATGTATATATGTATGTATGTACATATATACGTATGTAAGTACATATGTGGGAATGTACATATGTATGTAGGTATGTACGTACGTATGATTTATGTACGTCTGTATGTGTGTACATACGTATGTATATACGTGTGTACGTACGTATATATGTACTATGTATTACGTATGTACGTATGTATATACATATGCATGTATGTATGTATGAATATGTGTACGTATGTATGTACATATGTAGGTACATATGTATGTATATAGGTGTGTACGTATATACCTATATATGTTCGTATGAATGTATGTATGTATGTATGTACATATGTACGTATGTATGTACACATGTACGTACGTATTTATGCACATATGTTTGTATGTATGCATGTGGTACATATGTATGTATGTATGCATGTACATACGAATGCATTTATGTATGTACGTATATATGTATGTATGTATGTATGTAAATCTTTATGTATGTATGTATATATGTATTACATATGTATGTACATATGTATATGTCTCTTTACGTATGTATGTACATATGAATGTATGTATGTATGCATGTATATATGTATGTGTGCATGTACGTATGTATGTATGCACGTATGTACCAGTGTAAGTATGTATTTATGTACATATTTATGTATATATGTGCATATGTATATACTTATGTATGTACATGTATGTACGTATTTATGTATATAAGTACATGCGTTTGTACGTATGTATATATGTATGTACGTATGTATACATGCATGTACATATGTATGTACATATGTATGTAAGCATGTAGTTATATATGCATGTACATATGCATGTATACATGTACGTATGTGGTAATAAATGTATGTACATATGCATGTATATATGCACATATGTATGTATATATGTATGTTGTATGTATGTACGTATGTAAGTACGTATATATATGTGTGTATGTACGTATGTATGTACATGTGTATGTATGTATGTATGTACGTATGTGTGTATATCATTATGTATGTACATATGTATGTATGTATGTATATATGTAGGTATGCATGTATATATTATGTACGTATGCATGCACACATGTATGTATGTACATATGTATATATGTATCTATCTATATGTATGTATATATGTATGTACATATGTATGTATGTATGTATGTACATGTACATTATGTATGTATGTACGTATGTATGTATATATGTATATACATTTGTATGAATGTACGTATGTATGCATGTATATATGTTTGTACATGTGTATGAACGTACGTATGTATGTATGTACATATTTATGTGCGTATTTACGTGCGTACGTATGTATGTATGTATGGATTGTTGGTACCAACAATTGAACCAAGGGCCTCAGCATGCTAGCTAGCATCTCTTCCACTGAGAAATATCTGCAGCTACCTTTTTACATTTTCTTTTAATCCTCCTGCCTCAGCCTCTTGAGTACCTAGAATTACAGTCATGAGCTACTGAGCCTAGTTAAGTCTCCCTCTGTCCCATTCCCACCTCATGAATGTCATTGGGCAACGTTTCTCAGGCTGGAGGATTTTGCTCAGCAGCCCACACATGAGTGCTGGAGCAGATGAATTCAGAGCCCCTCCCTTGCCACCACTAAATTCTCTACCTCTGGGCCAGGGAGTAAGAGGCAGCCAGACATTAATAGCACTTTGAAGATATTTGCTCGATGTTCAGCCAGATTGCTCTCCTTCTCCTGAGCAGATTGGATAGAGATACACAGAACTCCCAGTGACTCCGAATGTCTCTGCAAAAGGCATTCACGAGAGAGCGACTTAGTCATTCCCTCTGGCCCTGCAGCCTCCTGCTATTGATTGATACAGACTCCCCTAGAGGAATTTTCATCACAGAACTGCCAGGAGAAAATGTGGCCTATACCTTAACTTTCCTCCCTCAGTCAGACCTATAAGCCCTGTGTTGCAGTTATTTCCTTGTTGCTGGGATAAAACACCCAAACCAAAGCAGCTTATGGGAGGGCAGGATTTATGTCAGGCTTACAGTTTCGAGGGGAAGCTTCATCATGGCCGAGCAAAGGCTGGGCATCTCATCTTGTCACATCAAGCTTGGAAGTAGCAGCAAGAGCAAGCTCACTAGTGACAACCTAGTAGGGCTGGACTAATAGACCCCAAGGCCCACCCCCAGTGACACACCTCCTCCAGCAAGACTCCACTTCTGAAATTGCCACCAGCTGTTATTTGAAACGCAGAAGGCTACTGGGGACATTTTCCGATCAAACCTCCACAACCTGGTCATAGAGTCAGCAAAACAGGTAACTGGAATGCTTTGTATTATATTTATTATTACTTTTTTGACATTTTCATGCATACATATTACAGTTTGATGATATGTACCCTGCATTATCCTCCCCCAGTCTGACTGTACCCCTTCTTCCCACCTCTTACCAGTGCTTACACCATGGAAAAAATGACCACCTCTCCTTCAGCAGCCATGAACTATCAGGAGCTCCTCAGGGAGGAGAGAGGTGCCTCCAAACCCCTCCCTTACCATGACAGAGTGCTGATGGGCGCCATCCTGGGGAGGTCTTGTGCTTGTCTACACCTAAGTGCTTCCATGAGTGCCCTGGCCTTGCCATATCTGGGTGGCAGAGTTCTACAGCCTGCTCCCTGTCTTTCAGCTCTTCTGTCCCCATTTATTTGATGTTTCCTGAGCCCTGGATGGGAGGAGTAGGCTGTCATGGGGGTCAACGACCATTCTCCATTGGCTCTGAAGCCTGCTCCACAGGAGAGAATGCATGCTGCACACTAGGTCAGAAGCCATGGCTGGGAGACCCTAGGCCCTAGGAGAGAGCCTACAGATGGGTTGTTGAAATGCCTTAACTTGATAAGCATGGGTCCATTCAGCTCTCAGCCCTGGTCATAAAAGCATTTTTCTTCAGTAGTGGGAGGCAGTTAATGCAGAGTTTCATAACTAGTTAAAGTGCTGAAAATAAGTGACTGATGAGTTCTTGGCCCTGTGGGTTCTTTTGTTGATTCAGAGAAAGCCTTGAGAAACAAGGGGCCAGGGTGTTCTAGGTCACAGCAGGCTGTGTATCAGGCTGTCTCCTCTGGAGCAATGTTAGGAATCCGTCTAGAGCATGCAAAAGTGCTCAGAGGAGGAGTTTACTCTCTCTTGGCTCCCAGTAAAAAGAACTCATTAACTCATTATACTCACTTCTTTTCTAGTCAAGAATGAAATATCGAGGAGCTCAAGGTGTTGTCCTAATGCTCTAGCCCAGCGCTGTCCTCAGGTACAAGTTGCCGCTACCTTTGTGTGTAGAAGGGGGACGGGGGTGAGACTCCTCCTCTTACATCTGAGAGGAAGAAGTGAGGTGACTCAGGTGACGGTAGCTCAGTGCAGGCATCCACCAGGTGGCACCAACAGCACCATTTGGTTCTCCAGCACTAGGGCTCCAGGAACACTGCTCTGCCCACAATGTGCTCCAGGGGGCTGACAGAGCTACAGTCCTACCCTGCTGTGCCGACATGACTTGTTTTGCTTGGGCCTTTTTGCATTGGTCCTTTGTCCTCAGGAGGTTGGCAGTAAGCAAATACTCCATGGCTGGATATATGTCTTCTCTGTGGAATCCCTCTGGCTTTTGCTGATTCCTTTAGGAGTCTTACAGATGAGCTGTGGTGCCCCCTCAGGACCAGGCAAAGCGCCAGGCACACAGTGGCCTCTCAGACAATGTTTGTGGATAATTAATTAAATCTTCAATTTTCACTGAGTTTCTTTACTTGTCAGTGTGGCAGATAGAAAAAAAAACAGAAACTGATTTCAGCATGTTTGAAGACATTTTGATGACAGGGCTCTTGAACATTAGAAAGAATAAGGAATATTACAGTAGTGGATTAATCAAGACTTGTAAATTTTCCTTGACCATAAAAAGACCTTTCTGAGGAACAAAGCTTTCTAAAACCTCAGAAGATCTGGATAGATGTTTAAATTACTTGAAGTGTGTGTGTGTGTGTGTGTGTGTGTGTGAGAGAGAGAGAGAGAGAGAGAGAGAGAGAGAGTGTGAGTGTGAACATGTGTTTTGAGTGTGAAGAACAGGGCTTGAAGTAAAAAGTTAGCAGACTTAATATAAGCTCACTAAAACTTGTTCCAACCCTTCAACTGTGTTCTCCATCTGATTATTCCAGAGAGCAAAGCTCCTGTGTCTTTCCCGTCAATTGTTACTGTCAGGATGTGAGCTCCCAGGATCACACACCTACCTGTTGCAGACATGACTGAACAGAGCCAAGCCTATAGCCTGTGCACAGTAATGTTAGTGGACTGTACGTGGTGACTGATTAAAGGGATGGGCCTGTTTATCCAATTGCTCTCTCGGCTATTCCAATGCTTTCCAGGCATTTCAAAGTCAGATTCCTCACAGGCACAGCATAACCTTCCAGGGAAGAGCTGGAGCTGTGTATGGGTCAGCATGGGCTCCAGGGAAGGCAAGCCAGCCCACACACTCTTGTCAGGGTTGATTGTTAAATATCTGTGATGAATACTACCCATGAAGTGGGGAAGTTTATAGTTTCCCAATCTAGGACTGGTGATACTGTGTTAACACAGACTGAAACAGTAACAGCGTCATTCTAAAAGATGTGGTTAAATGTTGCTTTCATTTAGAATACAAAATGTAAATGAGAGCTCTGGCCTTGAATAACTATTTCACCTAATATTGTATAAACTTTATTAACTGTCATAGATCTGTCCCTAAGAACCAAAAATTTATATGCCTTTTTGTTTCCTTTAAAATTCTTTAAAAATATTCCTAACCCAAAGAAAAAGGACCACACATTTATAGATGCTTTGATGATTTTTCAGGTAGGTGTTAAAAGAAGTTTAAAGATTATAGTTATGATTGGTTAATTTTCTTTTTCAGCTTGTGATTGGTTAGTTTTATGTGTCAGCTTGACTGTCTAAGGGATGCCCAGATGGCTGGTAGAACACTATTCTGGGGTGTGTTTCTGACTGAGTAAAATCTCTCTCTCTCTCTCTCTCTCTCTCTCTCTCTCTCTCTCTCTCTCTCTCTCTCTCTCTCTCTCTCTCTCTGTGTGTGTGTGTGTGTGTGTTGACATTGAGTGCTCTTCTCCTCAATTGCTCTCTTCTTTATTCTTTGAGACGGGGTTTCTCACTAAACCTGGCTAGACTGCATAGCGAGGAGCCCTAAGGATTTTCCACTCTCTCCGTCCCCAGAGCTGGGATTCTATGCACACACCACCACACTTGGCTTTTTGACCCGGGTTCTGAAGATCACACCCAGGTCCTCATGCTTGCACAGCGCTTCACTGCCTGAGCCACCGCTCTGCCCCAGTAAAACCTTCACTATATTCACGGCCCCACTGGTGTAAAAAGGTGAGAGAAGACAAGTGCCTGTCACCCTTGAGCTTATGGGGAGCTTATCTTGCCCTTGCACATTGGAATTCCTTGTTCAGAGACCTGGGGACCTGTCAGGCCCACTCAGCCTCCACCTCCCCACCTTTTCCTCTCCCCGTTCTCAGGCTTTTGGCTTCAAACTGAATTATTCCTCATGCTCCTTGATCTCCAGACTGCTTATGGCATACTGCAGGAGTTCCTGGCCTCCGTAATTCCCATAACTAATCTCGTTTTACATGTCCATATTTCCTCTTGATTCTCTCTCTCTGGAGAACCCTGACTAATGCACAAGTTAGATTGGTGATTGAACAGGGCACCCGGTACACAGCTCTAGTAAATATTTGCTGAATCCATTTTGCAATATAATTTCCCTTTAGTGTGAGGATTCTGGAGGCTCACACTTGATCTTAAAATGCTACACAATGTTTATGCTGCATAATCTGCGGTCAATATTGATCCTGGCATCACTGTTACTGTTCATTTGGGTCTCCTTCACCTAGCATATTTTTTCCACTGGCAACTTAAGCAGTATCTAAAAAAGCAGGTTTGGGCATTTGTCCTTTTGCAAAGAATAGAACATACTAAAGAAGAAGCTGAATAAAATGCATTTTTAGGAGCTGGGGAGATGGCTCAGCAGATAAATTGTTTGGAGACCTGATTTTGGATCCCCAAAACCCATATAAAATGCTGGAGGTCTTGGCATGCACCTGTAATTCCAGGGCTGGGGAAGAGATACAGGGTATCCATGGGGCTCCAGGTGAGCTCCAGATTCAGTGAGAGACCCTTCTTCAAAGGATAGAAGTAGGAGGTAATAGAATAACACATCCAATGTCAACCTCTGGCCTCCACATGTGTGTGCACACATTTGCACATACTCCACCACACATAGGCAGCCACACACATATGAACATGCAAGCTCACCACACACATATACATAGACATAAAAACAAAGACAGAAAAAGAAAAACAAACTAATTTTGATGAAGTGAAAGTCTCTTCACACAGGGACTGGGGTTAACAATGTCTCTGTTTGACCTCCCCTCTGCGCTTGATGTTTCACTGACCTGCTTACTTTGTCAACCTCTCAAGACACAAGTTTTCCTGTAAGTGTGAGACCTGATTGGGTCCATTTCTTTTTGTGTATAATTTTAATTGCTTAAATAAAAACAAATTTTATTGGTGTATGTGTATGGGCACGCATGTGCCATGGTGTATGGAAGTCAGGGGGCAACCTTGAGGGATGGTCCTTTCTTCTATCTGGTTTGCTATAGGGTGTCTCTGGTGTTCTGCTGCTGGGAAGGTCAGATTAGTTGGCACATAACCTTTGGGATTCTCTTGACTCTTCTGCCCACTGTGGTAGGCACAGTAACTTTGCACGGATGATGGGGATCTAAACTCCAGGTCAACAGGCTTGCAAAGCAAGCATCTTTAACCACTGAGCCATGCCTCCAGCCCCTAGGACCTGCTTTGTAAAGTTGCTGCCTCAATTCAATTAGTGCAGGAATGCTAATTCTCTTAGTACTGTTGGCTGCCCATATTGATGTTCGTTATTGAGACTGTTAAATCTCACCATCATTCCCACAGCCACGCTTTGAATTCTGAGCAGACCTCACTCCCCACAGAGACATTCCCATCAGAACAGCCTGCTTTGTAAACACTTCATGGAGTTCTGATCAAGAACACGGGCTGATCCACGGGTCAAGAACACAGACTGCTACAGGCTGTCACTTGTTAGCAGCCTGCCAGTTTGGGGAAGTCGGTAATGAGTTTAGAATCCCATTCCGATCTCTTTGTTCAATCTCTGATGTGCGATGGAGTGACTGAATTTCCAATAAGTGAATCTGTTAATTTGGGCCTCAGTGGGAGTGTTTCATTTCATACTTTCTTTTTGATATCAAAGTCTCTTCAAAAGCACTTGGAGGGATTCTTTAAAAAAAAACGAGTAAATATGCTTAGCAAAAAATGTAAGCATAGGGACTACTTGCATGCTCATGCCTGAAACCACAACAAAAGCAAAGGAAAATACATGAACCACCATTGGTGAGACACCAGCAAAGGACAGATGAAAGGAGCAGAAAGCGTCTGTCTGCAGCAGCTGACCATCTGGAGTGGGCAGCCTGAGGGCCAGGGAGACAAAGCAGCAGGAAGATGAAGTCAAGAGCTAGGAAGAATGCAGAAGCTGCATTCTGGAGGACAGAGGCCAGGAGAGACATAGCTCTGAGATGGGCCACAAATCCCGAGTATTCAGCTGAGTCCAAGGATGCACACATGCAAGAAACCTACCGGAGACTGGAAAAGAGCCTTCAGAAAGAATGGGGACTAACACAGCCCATATATAGCATGGCCATGAATTGTCCTCACCTCCCGAGGTGCAGCAGGAAGGCTCAGAATTCCCAGACCTGGGTAAAGGCTTCAGAAGGATTATCTCTTATTAGTTTGAAATCTGAATTTCATGCTATTCTGTTCAGTCAAGCATACCTTAAGCTCAGGCCTTGAGTGGGTCAAAATGCAGTGAAGTAACTTGATTGACTCTCAGAACACACAAGTATTTCTGAGACTGTACACAGGTCCAGTGGGAAACCAGGCAAAACTCATATTGTCTAATATTCAATCAAAATTATTAGACACAGAAAGCACCAACATAATTAGTAATGAGACAATCAATCAGTTAATGCCTCCATCCATCAATCATCACCAACCAAAAACCGACACAACTAATGTAATTAGCAAATGAAGACCTTAAAACAATTTCCTATATTCAAAAAATTAACTTGAATTTCCTTTCTTAATTTTGAAAATAATTAACACTGGAGCAAGATCCTATCACAAAGTAGCACTTTTCAGACAGGGGATTGCTCTGCAGGGTGGAGCTGTACGGTCCGGTTAGCTCACGAGATGAACCATGGCTTCCAGGAGCTCACTCTCACTTTTGCTCCAAAAATAGTGTTTTGTCCTCCTCTTGGGAGTTTTGCTATTTCTGAAATTCCAGCTTCCTTAGAGTTTTCCCTGCTGATGTTGAATTTAGCATTGCGGTCTAGCAAAGTTACATACCACTGGAAATCACACCAGAAGCCATGACTTCAAGCCGCTGTCTCACCCCTTGAAACTCACAGCAGAGGGAGGGTACAGCGCAGGCCAGGCTAGCAGAGGTGTCTTGACTGAGCTGGGATGTAGCTCAATCGCAGAGTGCTTGCTTAGCATGCGTAAAGCTTGGGTTCAGCCACCAGCCATTGTAAACCAAATAGTGCTTCATAGCTGTGATCCTAGCCCTGGGAGGGTAGAGGCTGGAGCATTACAAATACAAAACCATCCTCTACTACATAGGAATTTGAGGCCATTCATCTCAGAAAAGACTAAGAGGAGGACGAGGGAGAGAGAAAAAAGAAACCAACAAAAGAGCAGCAGCAGCAGGTTCTCTCCAGGTGATTCTGAGGGTCAAGCCAGGAGCAAATAGCGTCTGAGACAGCAAATGAAAAACATTTATTATTTTTTCACATTCTACAGGACAACCTGATGAATCTTCATGTGAGTCCAGCTGTCTGTTCCACATGGCAGTGTCCCCTATGGCCTGACTTCAGGAAAAGAGAACAGGTTGCTGGCTTACCTACTGATTTTAATTTTTGCTGCAGTTGGATTGCACCAGATTAAATCTAGAGGATTGGAAAATGTGAAAAATGAGTGGTGTTTGCTTTTTTGTTTTTGTTTTCTGAGGTAGGATCTCTCTAGCCCAGGCTGACCCAGAATTCACCGACTTCTTAGGCTGGCCTCCTACCTCTGCCTCCCAAGTGCTAGGATAAAGCCATGTGCCACCATGCTCGGCTTGAATAGTGTTTTCTGAGGACAATGAGGGTGATCTTGTGCTGCTCAGGAGAGATGTGGCACTCTCTTGGCAAGAGCTTCCCTACTTGCAAGAGAGTGCGGCTCAAATGTTATTATTTCAAGTCTCTATATCAAGCTAGGATAAAAATGCTCTGAAAATAAACATGTATCCTTCCATCTGACACTCTCTCCATCCTCTTGGACTTCCAGCTGAGTTAATTCTTGAATTAAACTGACAAATGTATTTGACCTCCAGGCATGGACACCCAAAAGCCAAAGCGGTAAAATGCTTTAAATCATTATTTTGTCTGGTTCCTTTATTTTGGTGACGTTAAAATCACAAATGTGGCACATCTACTTCTGTCACGATGAACTGGCTCTTCGTAGACTATCCCTGTCTTTGGGAAGACGCCACAAAAACATGGGTTTTTGAGACAATGCTGAGTACTTACGTGAATGTGGTCCTTATTTGAATTCTTTTATTAACATGATTTTCTATTTGATATTTGATGACAGATTGCCAAGGACAATTCATAGTGTGTTTAACAATCCCATTTTGCTGGGGACTTAATAAGCAAACATATCAAGAAAGCATTGAGACTTGGAAAATGGGTTTCATTGAGTCTGATTTTCCAGTAAATTTCAGAAGGCATCCTCATTCTATCTCAATGTCGTTATCTGTGTCCTCCAAGGATACACATTTACTATAGGCCTGACATGTTTGGGGTTTGTTTTGGGGTAATTTGAAAATATATCCTATAATTTTTGGGTCCTACTCAGTGTATAATGAAGAAACTGGGCTGTAAATACCTTCAGAATTTTCTGATTACTTCCTCTACTACCCAGGCCCCAAACTACCTGGTATGAGAGCAAAATACAATTTCCTTCAACAGAAAATGTCCTAGTAGAGCCAGAGGGCAGTTTGCTGAGAACACTGTTAGCTGAAGCTATGGCTCAGCCTTCATGCTCAGAGGAGCCATTCAGCTTAGAGCCTCTTATTACACGCCCCAAAAACCTTCAGGCAAACCATCTTTGAAGAACTTACCCTGCCAGTCCTGAAATGAATCCATAAAGCTGTGCCCTAGTCTTACTGGGCGTCTTCTTACATGCTGCTCCCAAGCCACAGAAACAATTCTTGTTTCTGGGAACAGGGCATCATAGCAGGCCACAGTGGCAGGTGGCTTGTGCGAATTTGACAATGACATTCCTGCCAGCATCAGGACAGTCAGCCCATGCCCTTCCACATTACACCTAGATTGGCAAAACTTTCCTACTTCATAGTGGAAAGTTAAGTAAATTATTTTTCCAAAAAAAGAAAAAAAGGTGTGGGTTTAAGTGCTTGTCTCACAATGGTAAAGACATAGGTTTGATTCCCAGAACCCATGAGAAAAATCCAGGTGTGGTGGAGCATGCTTACAATCATAGCACTGAGGAGACAGAGATGGTGGCACCTGGCCCTGATCCCAGCGCTGGGGAGACAGGGCCTGTGTTTTTTGAGCCCAATGTTGATGGGCTGCGTTAAGTCTCCTATGGGCAATATTTAATCCAACACACCAGCAGCTCTAGTAAGATGAAGCAAACCCCATCCTTAGAATGTTTCACCACAAGTTAATATAAAGAAAGACCCAAGGGCAATAGCCACAACATGTTATCTAAAAGCCAGAGCGGGAAGGGGTGTGTGTGTGTGTTTGGGGAAAGGACATGGTTACAAATCATCCAGAGGACCTGTTTCATTTCCTCTTTGCAGAAAGGACAGCCCACTTGTATCTGTGTATAACCTAGGAGTTTTAGGTTATTAAGAAGTGAATTTTTGGATCACTGATTCAGATTTTCTTTTCCTGTGGCTTTGAGTATCCCTCTTTCCTGAGGAGGACACTGAGGCACAGACACGCCAAGTCCTGCCAGGATCCTTTTTTAGCAATGGGCAGCCTGGGGCTCTAGAGTCTGAGCTCCCATCCGCCCCTCAGCTGCTGCTCAGCAGCCTGTTCCCTGGTGACCTGGCTAATCCTCCTTCCCTCTGCATCTCACGCTGGTCCTGTGTAAGGTGGGCCAACAGGACTTGACTCATGAGAGGCATGAACTGGAAGAAGGGAAGGAGTCAGTGTGTGCCGTAATGGCCCATTCACTCACGCCAAGCTGAGGGATGTCTGTCCACTCCTGAGCACACCTGGCCACCTCTGTGCTTACACAGGCCTCATCCGGCACTGGCACTTCACTGTCTCCGCCTACAGTATCCCTCCTGAGAGCCCATACTCACCCATGTCAGAGAGGCCAGTGGATATCTCCACAGTCATGAAACTCAATGGCACAGCCAGTCCACAAACACAGCCTGATGCTGTGTCCTGCCTACCTGTTCTATGGGCCCTGTCAGGTCTCCGCAAGTAAACCACAAGCTCCTTGGATTGATAACAGGAACATTTTTCAGTGATCCCGCCCCCACGCCCCCCGCCAGCCCCAGGATCCATCACTCCTAACAAACTCAAGAGCACAGTGAGCACAGTAGATCTAGGAGGGATATTAATGAGCTTGGCCATGTGCTTACGAGGCCCAGGCGCTTGGTCCACAGCCATGCCATTGTGCCCAGGGTTTGCAAAACGAGGACCTTCATGCCTTCCTGGACAGCTGCTGTCCACTCCCTCTGCCCTGAGTTTCAACTCTCATGCCTGGCTTCTGCTCCTTGATGAGGGCGCTATGGGGAAAGCTCACCTCCAGGGGGCAGGCGGAGAGATTCCAGCTACAAAGTCTCACCATCCAAGTTTGCTAACTGGCGAGAAGTTGTCCTGAAGGCTGCACCCTCCATGCAGTCACTGAAGTCTTGCTCTTCAGAATGCGGGCGTTCGGCTGGAGTAAGACAGCAAAGTGTATTAGTTACTCTGCTCATTGCTCTGACCAAATACCTACCAGACGGGAAGCAGCTTCATGAAGGAAAGAGTTTATTCTGGCTTACAGTTTGTTTTTTGTCATTTAACAATTAAGGGTCCCCCCCCCCTGCTTTGGAGTATTTTTTTGTTAAACTTTTTTATTGACAACTTCCATAATTATAGACCGTGGTCATACTCTCCTCCTACCTACCTACCCCTCTCTTTCACCTCCCAAATCCCCCTCCACTGAGTCCCTTCTTTCCAACAAGCCTTCTATTTTGAAATCATCATTTTTCCCCACTCCTATTCTGCAGGTCTTGTGAAGGTAGTGTCAGCCACTGTGAGGTCACTTCTCAGCACTATGGCGAGTTTGAGTCACCCCATGGTCACTGCCATCTGAAATGAAAAGCTTCTTTAACCAAAAGTGAGAGCAGCATTAACATATAGGTATAAACATATGCAGGAAGAGGGCAGTTTGGTGGGCACAATATGTGCATTTAGCCAGACAACAGAAGTTTGGCTTATGACCTCCCCAGCAACTCCTACCTAGACTCTTGACTAGGTTTTTCAATACCAAGCATGCGTTTCCTCCCATGGAATGGACTTCAAATCCAATCAGAGAGCAGTTGGTTTCCCCCAAACAGACACGCTACCATTGTACTAATTGGTACATTTGTCCTGGCTGACCAGCCAGAAAGCTCACAGGATCCACTGCTGGCTCAGACTCTTGATGACCTTTCTTCCCCAAAAGCCTGCACAGCTCTTTCCAGCATCCTGACAGCTGGTCAACAGGGAGGAGGCTTCCAGCTCAGCTCCATCTTGATTTCCCAGTGACCTGCGGCCCAAGCATGTGGAGTGCTCAGCAGTAGGGTCTTACCATCTAGTTTCAGTGGGCAGCTAAGAGCCTGGGCAATAGGTTGTAATGTTTTGAAGTCATCAGGGGCTTCCCTGGCCAACAACTCACTGGAAAGTACTCCACCCACTAATAATTTACAGTTTACCTTCTCAATGTTGGAACAAAACACATCCGACTAAAAGCAGCGTGGAAGGAAGGGGTTTATTTCAGGCTTGCAGTCTCACGGGGAAGTTTCTTCATGGGGGGAGACTTTGGAGGCCTGGCTGAGCAGGCAGCTGGGGCTTCATAACAGTCTGGTGCTCAGTGAGTGCAGTACTCTCTAGGAGGGATATTAATCAACTTGGCCATGTGCTCATGAGGCCCTGGCCTTGGTGCACAGTTCCACCATTGTCCCACACAAGGTGGGAAGCTCCAAGCACCCGGTTGGCTGGACTAAAACACTTCAGAGTTCATTCCCACTGATACACCTCCTCCAGTAAGGATCCACCTCCCAAAGTCTCCACAACTTTCCCAAATTGCACTCGTTGGGGACAAAGTATTCCAAGCCCATGGAGGACATTTCATTCAAACCACTGCACTCTCTCCTTGCCCCATAGATTTGTAACCATCTCATGAGGCAAAATGTATTCACTCCAATTTTAAAAGTTTCTGTAGTAACAATCTATGGCTACTGGGTGTGACATTATCCAAAGAAGTAGTTTCCATGTGGCTTATTCTAAACCTCTTGAATTTGATTATCCCTCCTTCACACCCAGTCTCTGTCCATTCTGGCACTGTTCAAAATCCAAAATCCAAAATCCAGAGTCTCATCTGAGTTGGGTTTTTGACTGTAAGCCCTGTAAAATCAAAGCGCAAGTTACAATAATGGCACAGAGTAAACATTCCCATTTAGAACAGAAGGAATGGGAAAAGCAAGGAAAGATTGAACCAATGCAAGACCAAAACCAAACATCAAATCCTGCAGCTCCATAACTGGCATCTGAGACCCATGCTGAAATCCTGTGGATTCCAGAAGGTGTGCTGCACATGGCACTCCCACCTGTGCTGCTTGTTTTCTAGACAGATCCAGCTGGGCCAGAGTGAGCAACTTTCTTTGTTGACCATCCCATGGTCCTGGCAACTCCAAATTCCTGGGCCTCCACTGTCACCCACGGGTCATCTTCATAGCTCCATACAATGGCCTCGCATGGCCTTCCTGCAGGAATCTCAACCTTGCCTCACCTTGTCATCTTTAGAACCATGTCATCTTCATGACCCTCTTTCCAACATCTTAATGCTTCTAAAGCCTGCACCAGGTGGGCTACACCATCAAATGTGTAAGTCCAGCAGGGGAAAAAAGCCAACTTTGAGGGGCTGTAAACTTCTTCAGCATTCTTCCTTCAGGAATACCCCTTTCAAAAGAACCAGCATTTCTCCCATCATCCCAGTGCAGGGCAGCTGGTCCATCCTCAAGGGTGGCCATATCCTAAAAAAAGCACTGATGATGACAGAGAGGTGCTGGACATTCAAACCTGATCTCATACCTCATATTCATGTCTTTGTGTCCTGTGTGTTCCTCTGCCAAACACACAGTGCATTGCTTTCAAATCCTCTCTTCTCCTCTTTCTCGCTTCCTTGACTCATGGTGTTCCTCCTACCTTAGCCTCCTGAGTGCTGGGATGTAATAGCATGAGACACCATGAGCAGCTGTGATGATAGTTTTGAGTCCTCAGAAGTCTCCATGGCATTTCAGAGTTTGATAAGTCCCAGATCCCCTGTTGTTGGCATAACCTACTTCTTTGGCACATTTGCCATGGTTGACAAACCAATATATGTGAAGTACCATGAGCTAAGTGCTTACTTTCCTCCTGTTTCCTTGAGTTTGACCCAGTGTCCTCTTCTGGCAGTGAGAGAGGGCAGAAGGCAGACTTGCAGCAGCAGGTGCAATCTGTGGCCATGGTCTTTTTCTACACCTTCTCACAGCAGGTGTAAGCTCTTTCATCTTAGTGTTGTGTCCTAGCACTCACCAAGGAGGCAGGGTGGGACCTGTGACCAGCCAGGATTCTACTCACAGTTCTGGGTACAGACACTGTTTGAAGCAGAGCTGTTGGGTAGCTAGTCATATATTAGCAGGTTTGGAAAACAACTGGGCAGGAACTCCACTCACATTCAATGGCCTCTAAAACCAAGCAGGGGTCAGCCCGCCTTTAATTACTGTCGGAAGAATGCCACCTGCGTCTTTTCTTTGGCCCTGGAAGATTTGAGTGGTGGCTTGAATTTAAAATGTGTCCCATAGACTTGTGTGTTTGAATACTTAATCCCAAACTGGTGGTGCTGCCTGGGAAGATTGGGGAACCTTTGAGAGGTGGAGCCTTACTGGAGGAAGTGTGTCACTGGTAGTGGGATGTTGCCTCCACTGACTGTTCTTTCTCTCACTACTTCCTTCCTGCTGGTGTGCTGTTGTGATATCACTTCTGCCCCTGCCATGCTTGCTCCACCATTGATGGACTCCACTCTCTGCAGTGTAGCCTACTTACATTATTTTCTTTCCACAATCTGCTTCTGGTCAGGTATTTGCCAGAGCAATGAGAAAGTCCCTGACAGAATGTGGCATCCTGAACTGCCTCAAAGGTTAATAGATAACTATCTAAACTTGGTTCCAGGGGCCCCTATTCCTATGAGATTACTGTCCATGGGAGCTTTTGATAAAGAATGAGGACGTATCACTGTCCCCTTCAGTAAGAGTCAATCCAAAGAGCAGAAAAAAGCACCTTGGAAAAACTGCCTGTTTTAGAACCTTTAGAAATAGTAGAAAGTAAGTGTGTCCAATCTGTGGCCTGTGAGTCACGTGTCTCCCAGGATGGCTATGAATGGAGCCCACCACATTTGTAGATGGCAATGGTATGTCACAATGTAACAAGGTGTCACCTCCCTGCTAAAGCCTCCTCAGAGTCCACTTTGAGCCCCTGGGAGCATGCTCGCTTTACTGTACAATAATCTCTGCCTATTTCCTCCCAATGCTCATCTGAATTCTTTGAATGGAAATTACAAGGAGATTCCAGAATGAGATCCTGGCGACAGTTCTAGAACAGACTGGAGTTCTGTGGCACGTGCCCTTCGTACTTTCACATAGGAAGTGCTGTTGACATCCTTTTAGAAATTCAGTCGGCCAAGACAACCCTGTGGCCTCTGTTGCTTCCCTGCACTTGTGTTCATGATACAGACTCCATGACCACTTACGTCATCATAAAATCCAATCTGCCGCCTTTAGCTCTGGAAACAGAATCCAACTACAAACTCAGGCTTGCATTGTCTATTGAGCCTTGTGGTCTGAATCCTTTAGAAAACTGTGCTCAGTTGGAAGGAGCAGTTATGGCCAGTTTGGAAATGGGAAATTTTCTTGAGGGGAAGTACAGAGTTTAAAGGCAGCAAAGTGAAGTGGAAGGGAGACAGGGAGGCAATGGATTTAAGACATAAACCGACATGTGCCATCGCACACATTTGAGAAACATGAATACTACATATCTGATTTCATTCTACTGAGACAGGGTCTTGCTTTGTAGCCCAGGCTGTCCTGGAACTCATTGCAATCCTCCTGCCTCAGCCTCTCATTGCTGGGATGGGTTATAATGCACCACTATGCCTAGCCGTACTAGGGATGGGCAAAATGACAGTGTGAGTTATTGCTCATCCTTTTATCCACGATATGGTAGCACAGGCAAGTTTTTCAATGTGTTCTTTTCAAAAATATTTACAGATTTCATGTCTCTGAATGGAGTTCTTTAAATCTGGCAGAAACTCGTGGTTGTACCTTATTTCCAAGCTTTTGTTTTTTTGGAAGTCTTGTGTTGACCTGAACATTTTGGTTTAGAAGGCACACATAGTCCATCCTCGGGCTGTGTCGTTTCTTTGTAGAGCAGTGCACATGTGCCCCGTGGCACATATGTGGAGGTCAGAGTGCTGGTCTTCTCCTTCCACCTTGTTTGAGGCTGTTGCTTGCTACTGAGAAGACCAGGCTAGCTTGCCTGTAGGCTTTAGGATTCTTCTGCTTCTGCCTTCCACTGCCACGGGAGTATTGGTGCCGCTTTACAACCAGCGTTACACGGGTGCTGGGATCTGAAGTTCCGTCGGCAGGCTTGCAGAGCCAAACCCTAATCACCGAGCCCTCTCAGTCCCTAGCCCCCTACACTCCAGAGCTGCTCTCTGATCCAGACCTGCCTTCAGTCTCTCGCCTACCTTTTTCCTTCGGAGTGTGCAGTGACAAGTCCTTAAAGCGCTGGTTCTAACGTCCATGTAGGCAGAGGCTTCCAAGTGGGTTTTGGCCATGGTGAGAAGCCCATGCTGAATGGGATAATTGAATAGACATAATTACAAGGCTCTGTGCCATGTGAAATTGTAAATAGCACTGACAATGTAATTTGCACTCATTTATGATACAGTGGCTCATTAAGGCTCCAATTTTCATCCCCTTCATTAACAAGCTCATCTGTTTCTCAGATTGAGGCCCCTTTGTGTGAGATGCAGCTCTTTGCCTGCAGTGATGGCAGGACATGCGGGGTGGTAATGGGAAGGGGTCTTGGTGGAGTGTTGACTGCAAGGTATGTGGCCTAGTGGTGCCCTCGGGGCATTTCGCCTTTAGTCAAAGAGGAGCAGGAGTATATTGTGGAATATCTAATCCTTTATTTGGTTTGCATTTTGTCTGTTTGGATGGTAGAGAATTCTTGCACCAAACAAACCGCAGGAAGCCGATACATCTCCCATAGTCACAGTCCCTGCTCCCTGGCTTTGTTTGGACAATTAAATGAAGGGTAAATGTGCTTGGCAGGGCAGCACTTCTGAGGTGCCTTTAAGCAACTATGAACTACACCTTCCTAGTTGAGGCAGGATGGCGCTGACAGAGAGACTGCATTTGCTCAGGGCTGACGCAATCAGCAAGCCAGGGCTGCATGGAGCGCGCAGTTTGAAAGCCACCATGTTTATTCTTCCTGTTATGGATTTCACACCTGCCCCTCACTGGCTGCTGCCCCCAGCCCTTGCACAAAATACCTGATCCCCCATATGATCTCACCATATGAGAGAAAACCTCTAACAGGATGAGTCTTAATTCTCTCTTGTCATCTCTCTTGTCAAAGTTGCAGATTGCTTCCTGCAGTGCATTTTACATTAACCACAGTTTCTCTGTAGTTAAATCCACAGAGCCTGAAACGTGTGCATGTAGCAAAGCTATGGAGAACTAGGAATTGCGGTAACTTTACAGAATGCTGATTAACTAATAGGCATTGAATGAAAACGATTATAGCCAGGTTAATTGTCGTGTGTTAAATAAAATGCTACCTGAAATTATAATAGAGACAATATTTAAGAGACAACAGATCTGTGAGGAACATGAATGCCCTCTCCTTGTGATATGGGGGGATTAATTTCAGTGCTAGGAGGAATCAGAGAGCCCGTCGTGTATGAAGAGGGGAAGACGAAGCAATGTCTGAAATCCAACCATTAGCCCAAGTCCAGGCCGACAGAAGGGAACATCGTCTTCCAGCACTGTTTCCAGAAGGCTCTCTGCCTGCAGACTGCTGGAAGCCGGCTGTCCTCCCTTCTCTACCCCTTTGGCTTGCCAGAGCTGCTTCCCTCAGACACCCTCCTAAAGCTGGGAGCCTCATAGTTCAGACCCCCCGCCTCGGGCCAGGTCTCTCATCACAGCAGTTTCAGCACAACGCAAGGGCCAAAGGCAGTCTTCCTCTCCCTCACCCCTCTCTCTCCCTCTTCTTCCCTCTCTCCTACCTGTCTCTCTTCTCTCTACCCTGTCTCCCTCTCTTCCTTCTTCCCGGCCCCTCCTCTCTCTCATCTCCTTTGGTTGCTCGCACCCTGGTAGACATTCTAATTCCAAAGAGCCAGCTTTAATGAGTCCACCAAGAACTACAGAAAACACCACTCTGATGCCCTCCACCACTTGAGATATGGGAGATATTGTAAGATGAATAAGCAGACCTGCTTCCCTTAACTCTCTTCACAATTCCAAGCTGAAGCTTCTAAACTGTCCTCAGAAGCTTCAAAGGGGTCTCCTTCGTCCTGTAAGGCTGGCTCTCGGAGGGGAAGGAGGGAATACGCTACGCTTTCTTTCTTGGGTTGCTTTTCCACATGCCTGTGACCAGCAGCAGTGCCTGGGCGTCCCTTACTCCACCTGCCTCCTAGCAGGCAGGCCTGTGGCTGTTCAACTTTACTGGTCGTCCTGGGGACAGCCACATGGGTGGTGCCTAGTCCCAGGACACACAGATCCCTCTCACCTTCCAGCCATGGTAAAGGATTCCCAGAGCCAAAGAAAACATGTCACTTCCAGAGCATCTACCTTTCTCTATATTGCAGATACGGCAACATTCTCTATAGCTTATAAGTGAGTGCTCACATAAAAAAAAGCTAAATTAGCTCAAATACCTTTCGGTGTACAATGTAATTAGAACTCTAAAGAAAAAGACTTTCCTCTAGAATTGTATTATATATTCTTAGTCATATTATCATATCATCATTCCATCTAAAGCTGGCCAGGCACTGTCGGGTCTTTGTGTGTGTGTGTGTGTGTGTGTGTGTGTGTGTGTGTGTGTGTGTGTGTGTGTGATCATCTGTCTTTATGTGGTTTTTTTGTCCCAAAGCTACATAACTACATCTATGACCATTAAATGTTCTGATTTTAAATTGTGCATGTATTCTAAGATGTTGCCAAATTACTAGAAACAGATTTACAATGTATTTAAAATAATTCATCTCTGTACTTTTGGCTTTAAAAGAAAAATGCTTATTCATGCTTCGTGCAAAAGTGGGTAGAAGTTTTCAAGGGGGATAAAAATGATCATCAATTCTGCTTTATTAGATTGCCTTGCACGATTTTTAGATGGTGAAGGAGGAACAAGAGCAAGATAGGTTTTACAGGTAGTCAGTCAGCCAGGGATGGAGGCTCCAGGAGATGCCCCCTTGCCTGCCTTGAGAGAACTAGAACCCAGTCTCACCCAAAATGCTGCAAGCAATTTCTCAGCAGCTGCTTCCTGCTGGTCCTCAGCTCAGCTCACTTGTGTGGGCTGGGCCCTCCTGAGTCAGCCTCTTGAGCCCGCCAACCAACCAGGTCTCTTTCTTACATCCCTGAGCCTAAAGACGAGACTCGTCTGTGAAAGGAGCCTAACCACATGTGGAAATCTTTTGTCCTGCTCTTCACTATCCAGGTCCCCATGGGCAAGTTCTCCCCTCACCAGCCAGGCTGGAAACGGTCTCCTTTTTCATGGTTGTTTTTCTGCCTGCTTTCTATGCTTACCTTTTTCTGGGGGCTTTCTTGTCTAACCATGTATGTAAAGCTCTCTTCCTGCCCCTTGTTGGAAAGCTTATTATCTTATTTGCCTGGGCATTTTCTGCTTGTTCTTGGATGCTTTCTTGCTTTGCTGAATGTATGATCTCTCTGATCTCTTTGGAAGGGGGCTCTTGTGACTCGGACTCTTACCCTTTGACCTCTCTCTCTCTGTCTCTCTCTCTCTCTGTGTGTCTCTGTGTTCTCCAGAGGATTTTTCCCTGGAGATTTCCCAGGGATGGAGACTCTTTCCATCCCCCTTGTCTTTCCAGCTGGGCAAAGGGAAGACGTTCCTCCTGCCTTGAGCCTCTCAGCTGGCCTTCCCCCAGCTCCCAGGTCTTCCTTAAATGAACCTTATAGCTCATAATTTACCCTTCTCAGAGTCCATTTTTTCAACTCTTTGCTAATTCAGATAAGGCCCCAGAGTTGAGATCCACGGGCCTGGGATCTCCTGCATATTTATGGAATTTAATCCAATCCTTGAGCCCAAAGTCCTGCATCAGTGCTGTTTCCCAAAGCTTATTAAAATGACTTAAATCTTTGATAAATAATTAATTTGGATTTATTAATAAAACACAGGACTATTGACATATTTTGTACTTACACAATTTCATTTTAGGAATTATCATGGAAAACAAGACATGAAATTGCTTTATGTTAATCAAAATCTCTCTAAGTAATGTATATTAAAAGTCTTTTATTAGATTAATTGGTTAATATGTAGATACCAAGTGTAAGGTTTTTATTTGATGTACCTGTTGGGATTTTTGCATTTGAGGTAGTTAGGGTGATTAGGCCCCCAAAAATGAAGGCAGGAGTTCTTTGAGCTTGCCCACTTTTCAATAGATCAAAGAATGATCTGTATTCCATGCATCTGGAGTCCATTTGCATTGGCAGGAAGCCCTGGTGCACCATTCTCTCCATCTCTTCTCTCTCTCTCTCTCTCTCTCTCTCTCTCTCTCTCTCTTTCTCTGCTTGCAAATAAATAAATAGTGATCTGACTTCTTATCTCTTGCCTAAAGGAGTTTCCTAGACCTGTTTTTCCATGAACGAACTCAGCCCTTCCCTCTTCCTTTTAGTTCCTTTTATCTAGAATTTAAATCTGATCCTGACATTGTGGTTGGTTATGCTTGGCCTTAAAACTTGGTGTTATGGCTAGCCCAGACCAATCAGCACACACTCTGGATCACCTGAGCCTGAAGGTGAAGCCCACTACAATAAGGTTATATATAGACCCTTACCAGGGGCAAGGGCTCTCTGGCTCTTCAGCCTCTCCTGAACTTCCAGGTCTTGGTAAGCCTCCCTTTGTCCCAGTGCGCCACCCCCACCCTTACTCCACGTGGGATCTCTAAGCCCTCCTGCCTTCCTCATAGTGGCTCTCTGTACTTCCTCCTTTTTCCTTCTCCTCATCCAATAAAACCTCTCTAAACGTTACCCTCTGGTTAATGGGTTTGTTTGTTTTTTTTTTGTTGTTGTTGTTGTTGTTTGTTTTTTGAGATAGGGTCTCACTTCAGGCTGACCTGGAATTCACTATGTAGTCTCAGGTTAGCCTCAAACTCACAGAGATCTTCCTACCTCTACCTCCCAAGTGCTGGGATTAAACGTGTGTGTAAATATGCCCAGGTGGTCTGTGGATTTCAATTCTTTAAATTCATAAGACAAAAATCTGTGGTACCCTAAATTTATTGGTGTATTGTCAAGGAGCTCAATCATTTCCATTTCACACTGAATTTCCTTGTCACATCAGGATATAAGGAATGTCATTTGTTTCCTTGTGTCTCCTCTCTCAAGACAGAGGCATCAAGCTATATGTGTTGTCCAATTTAGGATTTATCAATGATCAGGTTCTGCTTTACTTCTTTTAAGAGCCATGCATATACATATATATATTTAAATATATATATATTTAAATAATCTTAATCACCTTTTGATTAGATAAGTCAATGTCTCAGTTCTAATTTCACCACAGTCCCTATTTCTTAGACTAGCCCTTAGGAAATGATGTCTGTGCTCCAGGGCTCCAGGTTGCCATCTCACCTGAACTGACAACCCAAACCTGAGGCTCCTAGAAGCCACACCTGTGTTACTAGAACTTTAACAGTTGTGTGGAGCTGAACATTATGGATCCAAAGCTAAAATCACTTTGGATGATACTAACCTTTAAAATAGCCAGGGCATTATCTTTTGGGTATTACCTGATATCTCTGTGACTAGCAAAGATACCCTCTGATCTGAGTTAGAGTTCTTTTATACATCCTTTGAAGATAGACCTGTGCATGCCATTGCTATTTCCACTGAGATATACACTCTCCTGTATGCCAGGGACCCCTCATGTCGACTGAGATTTTTCTGTTTTCCAGTATCATAAGTATAAGCACCTCTCTGAGGATGATGGTCCAGTCTCTCCTATCTGCACAATTCACTTAAACAGATCTCAGACCTGGTCTGAGAAAACAGGGAAAGGGGAAAAGTTAACATTTTTGAAGTCTTAATTACCATAACAGGAGGTAGTTCCAGAGTCTAGAACATGGTCAGCTGGGAGTGGGAAGAGAGAAATAGGAAGAGACTTCCAAGATTCTTACAGTACCTAATAACATTCATAATCCATCAACGCTTTACCTCTCAAAGGCTCTACCATCTGGAGACTAAGTAGGAAGCTTAATCACAAACACTTGGGACTATGGGGCAAATTTTACATTTAAGCCACCACATTCTACCCTTAGCCCCCATAGACTCCTTATTACCTCATTTAGCAAAATGTTCTTGGTTCAGCTTTAACCTTAAACTCTATGCAAACTAGTCAGGAGAAGTGAGAGTCTGTGAAAGCGGTGAAAGGAATGGGTGGGGGGAAGAGGGAACTTATACATTAAACTAAAGCAATAATGAGTTGAAATTATAAAATCCTTAATTTCATACTGTAACCTCTTGAGCAAGAAGTGGGCATCATCTGACAAGAGAGGCCATGAATAGAAGGGGAGCAAGTCTAACCCCATGAAAAATTGATCAGACCCATAACTCCCGGTCCCAGTCATTGGCTCCTTCCCTCACTGAGCTGTTGACCAAAGTGATCCATGAGGTCCCAAAACCAAGACAGGATTCTGTCAAAGCTCTTGAATGCACACCCCAGGCCTGAGGTAGGGTCCTGTTGCTGAAAAATCCACAGAAGAAAGCCATTTATCAGTATTGAGAGATCCTGTGAGGTCCAGAATGGTAACCAGCCCCTAGATGGTAGTTGGTGTAGTGCTGGAAGGCACTGCATAAACTGCCAGGGGAAATTGGTCAATGATAGTTGGA
>PVHP010018528.1:0-32994 GCA_004024765.1 Zapus hudsonius
TTATCCAGAGGCACGGCCAGGAGAACCTGGCTGAATACTAGGCTATCCATGGTCCCCTGTCACAAGGACTGATCCAGACGACCCATGGAGGAGGTTATCCAGTAGAGGGGGGAGGGGAGGGCAGTGGGGAATTGGGGATAACAACTCATTGTTTGCCCACTAAATGTTGTAACTCATTATGGACAATAAATTAAAAAAAAATTATAATGAAAAAAAAAGATTTAAAAAAATATATATAAGTTAAATGAGACAACATTGCTATTTTGGCTAGTTCCCAATGGTTGTATACCCTCTGTAGCTCTCTGGTAATGGGAATTTCCCCTATGAGGCCCAGTTCTTGGTCCCCATAGGATTTTGCCTTGGATCTCAGTTCCAGTTAAGGGTACCTTGTCACTAAGTGGATCTCTTAGCCAATCAGTGAGCCATTGATTACCCTCCTCGGTTTGGTGCCATGATTGCACAGATGAGCATTTCTTGACTTTCTTGTCTCATACAGCTGTGTGTTCAGCATTCTTGTGACAACTGTCTATATTGTATATCGGTGGTCTCTGCTTTCTCCAAATATCATTGACCAATTTCCCCTGGCAGCTCATGCAACACCTTCCAGTGCTACACATATTTTGAGTATCCTCAGTGTCTGTCTTCCAACCCTGGCCCAGGTTGTCAGGCTCGCTGTGGAAGCTGCACTATGGCTCATCTTTCCAATTCCTCTGTAGTTTCACTTGCGCTCGCTCTGAAGTGTGAGGAATGGATTATCTCCTGCCAGGGCGTCAGCTATCATTTCTTTCTTGTTGGTAGAATTTGGTTGTCCTCAGTTTTCATGCCTTCTGAAATACAAAAACAGATTCTCCAACAGAGAGTAAGATCAACATATGTGAAAAGAGATACTCATTGTTAATTTAGAGAGAATTTGAAGGGTGTATGTTCTCTTTCGGCCAAAGAGTAGTGGGAGCTTTTCTTTGGAGAATAAATATTGGTCTCCATAGGATTCTGAATTGGTTCCCAGTTCCAGCCATGGTTTCCTTTCCACTGAGTGGAACTCTTAGCCAAACAGAGAGCCATTGGTTACCCACTTAGGCTGGGTGTCACTATTGCACAGGTATGCCATATCTTGTCAGGTGGTTGCTTTCATTAAGTACTGTCCCCTGCTTGCTCAAAAGGATGTTGTCCATTTTCTCCCAGCAGGTCTGGTAGGCTTTCCAGCACTATACAGGATAACCACTTGGGAACTGGCCTCCTTCCACATTGAAGCTCAATCTAGATGTTCTGCCTTGGCAGCATGTATTCAGCAATCAGATCGTACCTTCTACTACAGATGGTCAATCAAATGCTTTAGCAAAAGACTGTCTTGTTTTGGTACTTTGCAGATATTTGTGATAAATATCTCAATGTGGGTTGTAACCAATTTCTGGTACTGGGAGTTGCAAGCCAGGGCTAAATGTTTTAAGGTTAGCCTTCATCTCTCCATACTCCAACTGAGGGTTATATCTTTTAGTCTGCTATCCAGGAGGGAGGCTTCTATGATACCATTTTGTTTTGGATTTCATTTTATGTATACCTCCTCCTGCCCTTTGGTTTCCCTCCCCCAAACCTTTCCATCTCTCTCTATCTGTGGGTGTGCCTGCACCTCAAGCTGTGTAAGTTTTGGAACCACAGATGAAGGAGAGCCTGACATTTGTCTTTTTATGCTTGTGTGAGTTCACTGAATATGACTTGATCCAAATCCATCAATTTTCCTACAAATTTTATTATGTCATTTTTCCTTATTGCTGAGTATAATTGTACTGTGTATATTATGTACCACATCTTCATTATCCATTAATCAAACGATAGTCACCTGGGAAGATTACAGTTCTTAGCTATTGTGAAGTGAGCAGCTCTAGGCATTACTGAGCAAATATCTCTGCAGTGAAGAGTGGAGCCTTTAGGGTAGATTCCCAGTAGAGGAATAGCTGGGCCAGTTATTAGCTCTATTTTCATCTTTCCCTGGAGTCTCCATATGGAAGTCCATAGTGGTTATACTAGTTTTCACTCCCACCAGTAGGCGATGAGCATTCCTCTTTACCTGCATCCTTGCCAACATTTATTGTCATTTGTGTATAGATTTGGTAAATAGATCTCTTGGAAGAAAATTTGAAATATTATTTTATATTGATTAAATATTTGTTTCGATTCAAATGTAAAGCAAATCCAAGAAGTGAGGCATTGAAAACAAATTCTCAGATGTTAGAAATGATACAACTAAGAACAAACATCTGAAAATAAGCCTGTAAGCCGGGCATCCTGGTGCACGCCTTTAATCCCAGTACTTTGGAGGCAGAGGTAGGAGGATCGCCATGAGTTCAAGGCCACCCTGAGACTACATAGTGAATTCCAGGTCAGCCTTGGCTAGAGTGAGACCCTACCTCGAAAAACCAAAAAAAAAAAAAAAGAAAAGAAAAAAAAAGAAAGAAAATAAGCCTGTAATGCAGGAGCCTCTAATACTTTAAGTATTACAGGAGAAAGAGCTGCCAAAGTGACATCATGAGAGGGCAAAGTGAGTTATAATAAAAAATAACAATATTGTGAAAGGCATGAACCATTCCTTAGCTTCAGTATTTATAGGATATACTAAAACTCACATATTATTTGTATATTGTATGATGTATTTATTTGAAGAGAAGTATATAAAATAATGGCATACAGTTTAGTAAAAAATATTTTTAAATCATATAAAAGAGCTGGTGGATTCCACTTATGAAGACTTCACAGTAAGTTTATAGATGTTTCAAAATTTTCTTTACTATGTTTCTAATTTTAAGGTAGACTATTTTTTCTCATCATGCATGTGATTAAAATTTTAGAGGCTATTTTCAATGATATTAGCAAAGTAAGCTGCTCCATAAATGATGTTCCACTTGAGACATTCAGCATCCCCACACAATTCCCATCAGTATAAAAGATAAAATCTGAGTGACATTCTTGAAGAGCAAAGAGAAAACCTACTTTTAGTAAAAGTGCTAAAACAGGACACATATCCAAATGATCTGGAAGCATTTTATTCCAAAAGAATGAACAATGCTAAATGAAAAAGTTCATATCTAGTTTTACTGTATGGGATAGCCCACTAAATTTAATTACATGCAAAATATGTGAAAAGCAATTTATATGACATATTCAAGTATGCACATTTTCATGTAAAAAGGTAATACATATGCCTGTAATTAAATTATAAAATATATATAAACCCACTATTCAGAAGTAGTCATTATTAAATTGTGCTATGCTTATTTGAAGGAAGCAATTCTTCCTTTCCAACACCCTGTGTCTATGTACTTGGAATGTGAAAAAAATCCATATTCATCATAAAGTGCAAAGATTAAAATCATGTCATGTATATAGAGTCTATAATCATGAGGAAAGAAATTTAATTATAAATGAATGCACACATATTGAGCAATTTCTCTTCTTTTCATACAGCTGTAAATATATTATAAGGGGAATATCTTTCTTATCTTCACCATAAACATTCATAGTAATTAAAGTAATTAATTTGTTAATTACACTATGAAAAATGCTTGATGAATATACTGGAGAACAATGTTTTATGTAGATCTTGTTTTATTTTATTTCATGAATATAGAAATTAATACATTTTGCATTCTATTATGCATTTATGAATATTAATTCATTTAGAACTAATGAAATATATAATAATATGTGATATATATCACTTAAATATATATATACATATACATATATATATCTACATATACATATATTGGGAAAGGGCTATTTTACATGGAGAAAGTCTTTTTCAAATAAATAAATAAGGAATCCAAGAGTTCGCTATGTAGCTGTCAGGAAGACAACTTCAGTGATACTTTGGTGAGCTGTGGAAAACAGCAGTAAAGCTTCATATTTACTCCCCAAACTGGCAGAGCATTTGGGAGGGCAAAGCCTTACTGGAGGTTGTGTGCCATTAGGGATAGGCTTTGGAGTGATTTAGCCTGGAATCAAATCCAAAATAGTGACTACTTCTTCCCTGCTGATGTGATGATGTGATACAGCCTTCCTGCTCAGGCCTGTGATGAAATGTCTTATAGAAAATGCAACTTGAAATAAACACTTTCCTTCCATCAACTGCTTTTGGTTGGGTAATTTTCCCAGCAATGTGAAGATAATTGTTAAAGATAGTGAGAGGAGTAGTTGAATTATATTTTTACATTTTAAAAAGATAGAAGAAAGAAGTTTGGATATGTTGATTATAGAGAAATGTTAATCAATGCACATTAAAAATACATATCAAAAATCCCAGTAGCTCATTAATATGTATATTTTGTATCAATTAGATATAAGTTTAATTTCAAAAAGCCATCCATGGTGGCTTTCCTGAAATCTCAGCACTTGGAAGGCATAGGCAAGAAAACTATGAATTTGTGACTAGGCTTGGCTACATAGCAAAAAAAAAAACCTGCCTAAAAAATGGAAAACAAAATGACTACAATACCCAGAAATTATCCCTATTTCTCAAAATACAAGGTCACATTTACTCTTCATTCTGATGCAGGCTATTTCTCCAGTCCAAATTTTCTCACTGTTTAGCATTCTCTTTTCAATTATACAGATGAAGCACTTTAACATGTCGATTTAAAAAAATATAATTCTTTGAAAGCAGAGAAATGGGAATAGCTAAAGAGAGGCAGGGAGAGAAAGAACAGGCATGACAGGGCCACTTACCATTGCACACAAACTTGAGCTGCATGTCCCAGTACCCACATCTGTATTTATGTGGGTCCTGGGGAACTAAATCCAGACTCTCAAGTTTTGCAAGCAAACTCCTATAACCACTGAGCAATCTCTCCAGTCTGATTTCTTTCAAGAATTTTGACTACCAGGGAATATAGCCTGATTGTAGCATAAGGATTCATGAATGAAAAGCAGACACCTATGGGGCTAGAGAGACTGCTCAGCGGTTAAGGCACTTGCCTCCAGTGCCTACGGCCCTGGGTTCAATTCCCCAGTACCCATATAGGTCAGACCCACAATGTGGTAGTCCTGGTGTTCTCTCTCTCTCTCTCTCTCTCTCTCTCTCTCTCTCTCTCTCTCTCTCTCTATTTCTCTCTCTCTATGTTTCTCTCTCTGCTTGAAAATGAATAAATAAAATATTTTTAAAAAACAGACACCTACAAAATTATGAAATATTGGGAAAGGGAGGAGGGAAATGGGGTACTATCATTAGACTTGTTCATGCAATGTATCTAATTATTGACAATAAATATGAAAAATACATAGATATAGCAATTTAAAGGTCCATCTTGTCTCACATCAGTGTTAAGTCAATGCACACTGCTTGAAGGTCCACTGTTGTGTCTGTTGGGTGCACATTGTTAGTTGCTATGAGATGTCCTTCTATTATACAGTGAATGGTATTGTTATTTCCTCACTAGTAATTTTTTATTCTCCTTCTCACTATAGTTGAGGGTTATAATATATCAGTTGCCTTGTTTTTCTGTTTCTATGAAGGACAAATGTCTGAATTTGCTTCACAACCTTTTCTTTCAAATTCTTTGATCTATATATACATATGTGGAACAATATATATGACTTTCATAGCGTGGAAAAATAAGATTTAGTAAAGTGTGTTGATTTTTATAAACAATAGTCATTTGTGTTACTCTAATCACAGAAACATGAAAGGAAAACTGAAAATTTTTAGGGTCTTGAGATATTGAGGAAAAATATATAAGAAAGAAAATTCATTTTTCAAGATTCTGTGTCATGGATAAGAATTGTATACTCAAATATTTTATTCTTTTTTTCTGCATGCATGGCTGGTTGTGTGTGCTTCAATGCCTTCATGTTTGTGGGAAATGCTAGTGTTGATTCAGAGCCAGAGATAATGTCACATGTCAATTATCATCTCCTTTGTTGTAAAATAGATAAGAGTGAAGGAGACAAGCATGGGCAGAAGACTTTGAGGGGATTTTATGTCATCACAAGTTCAGTGCTTGAGGCTTTATAAGAAAAAAACTACATTTACCTTTCTTTAGAAGCCAAGATTCTAATGATGCCAGTGTAAATTTGTCAACATTTTGGCAATTAGTTTATTTAATGGCATTTATGTATGTGTGTGAATTTTATTAAACATTACATATTTATGACTAGATAATTGTAGAACTTATTAAAAATAAATAACTGCATTTTTAAATTTGTAAGAGAGATCTAGGACATCAGAATGGAGGGGAAGTATTAAATTATAGTTTTTGAAAAACATATGTATAACAATAATTTTTTCATGGCTGTGACCAAAAATTTAGCAAGAAGTAACTGAAAGAAAGAAACCATTATTTTGGCTTACAGTTTCAGGCAATACAGTCCTTCATGCCAGGCAGAGGATGTAGCTGGTCTCCTTCAGTTGAGAAATAGAGTTTGCAGGACATGATGGTGATTAGTTTAATTGAGATGAGAAATTTAACAGGAAGTGGGCTCAGATTATAAAACCTCAATGCCCCACATCCTCGAGCAGTGATCTGCATCACAAAGTTCCACAGCCTTCTCTAACAACACCTTCAGTGAGGGAACACGTGTTCAATCACATGAATCCATGAAGGATATTTCACATGATTGCACAGCACGCCCCTGTTGTCTCATGATGCAAAATACATCCATTTCAATTGCAAGAGTCCAAACAATCTTCACCAATCTCACCATCATTCAAAGTCAGAGTTGCAAGGTGTGATGGTTAAGTTTTTTGTCAACTGGATCTGTTTAGTAATACAAAGTAATCTTGGGTGGGACTTACAGGAAGTATTATTTTAAAGAGGAGATCCCTTCCCCAGAGTGAGCCCTTCCTCCAGAGTCGGCATCCCTCTTAGTAAGGGCAGAATATAAGGAAGTGGGCAGTTCAGGAAGGAAATTCCAGAGACTCAGGAAGCCATTAAGTCTGGGATAGGGTTGCAAGACCCCACCCTAAAGCTATATAGAGGGGAAGAAAATCTCTCCTTGGCTCCCTGTTGGCTGCTGTTGTCATGACTTGCACTCAAATCCTGCTCTCCTACCCTTCCTGGACATTGGAACCCAGTTTCCTAGGCTCATATAGTTGACTGAAGGGCAGCTGCTCCCCAGGGAGCCATCAGGCCTTCAGGGCTGGATTGGGACTGCTGAGACATCCAGCCACGTGGACTGAACATCTACTGGTTTCTTCACCTGTGGGCCTGCAGACTGCTACTGTTGGAAAAAAAAAAAAAAAAAAAAAAAAAGATTGTAGTAAACTGCCCCAATAAATTCCTTTTACTTCAATCCATTCTATCAACTCTGTTTCCTCTAGAGAATCCTGACTAATACACCAGCTTTCAGTACCTCCAAGCAGACTCTCTCACCCTGCCTTACATGACTTGGCCTCAGCTGCTCTTCTGGAATATTCATACAACATTCCATGACCTTCTCAATCTTGTACATTTGATGCCTGAAAACACAGTAACAAATGGTAGATACTGCAAAGTTCTGCCTGTGTGAGATGTAACCTGGATTCTTTGGACCATAATTGTATATGTTGCATATGTTTATGTGAATACTAGGTTGATTCTGGGAAGATACTTTCGTAGGCTATTATGTCCAAGCAGGGCAATCCGTAAGTGATATTTTCAGTTTAACTTTCCTTCTTTCAAGCTAATTTGGAGTTATACAAGATCGAACCTCTACCTATAGGGTTGTTGCCCCCAAGGCAATTTTCTTATTCTGCCAGTACTGCATATGATAGTTCCCTTTAATAATGTTGATCTCTCTTACCACTGATGTCTCAGAACCAGCCTCCTGATCAAAGGATACATTATTTTTCTCTTATTTAATTCTCTGCTTGTTGCTTTCTCCTTTACTGTAGACATGCATGAGAGCTGTAAGCAGAGGGCCACAGCCAGATCCTATCCTGCCTTGAGATTTCTTCCAACAAATGAATTAGTCTATTACTTTGAGCACAACCTCAGTCAAGTTGTCAGAACATGAGCAGAATTCATCTGGATTATTTGCCAGAATATAATACAGACAGCCTCTTACAGCCTTGTTCAGTTCCTTACATAGTGTTTTTTCTTTTTCTAACACTATGAACCACTTCCAATGCCTTCTTCTTGGCATCCTGATTTCCTCATATCCCAGAAGAATGCCCCTGAAGCTCCTTTTATTGAATTTTAGGATTTTTCTAGTCCAAAGTGAGAAACTTCCACATTGCTCTCAAGCAAGTTCCAAATGCTTGCATGCAATATGGGCAGGTTTATCACAGTAATGGTCCACTTCATGGTACCATTTTTTTCTTTATTAGTTAAATCATGTCATTACTACAATAAAATAACTGACAGGAAGCAGATTAAAGGGCGTTGGTTTATTTCAGCTTACACTCACAGGAGAAAGTATCTAGTCATCCTGCATCCACAATCAAGAAGATGAAAAAATGAACAGGAATTGGAGTCAGACTGTGAAACAGCCAGGCTCAACCCCAGTGATCCATTTCCTCTAGCAATGATAAATTTCAAAAAGTTATACAGCCTTCTGAAGCAGTACCACAAGCTGGGGAACAACGCTTTAAACACCCGAGTCCATATGGGACATTTCATGTTTAAACCACAACAATCCATAATGTAACAAAAGCAAAATTCCATTTATTAAACCACTATATGTTAATAATAAAAATACCAAGTAAGTTATTTAATCAGTATTTTTATTTTAATTTTCTAAGATATTTACAATATTTCTTTTTTTCTTAGATTACTCAAAGTTCTTTCTAAGTTTAAATGTCTGCTGTCTTATTAAATATCAAGGTTTGTGATTAATTGATGTGAGAAATGTCACTTTGGCAGAGATTTGGATAATTTTTTTAAAGGTTAGATTAAGTGAAATACCATGAAAAAATAGTGTTTAATTTCAAATATTCTCTTGAGTAATTACTTCATTTACAAACCTTCTTTGGTAAACATATATTCTATTCATTTTAGGTTCATAAATACAATAATGACTCTGAATATAAAACTGTTTTTCATCTCTTGTATAATGTTTTGTTAAAATTATTTGAAACTGTTTCAATATTTGAATTTTGAATATTTGTCTATACTTATTTAATTATCAAATATATTTTATATGCCAATTATATTTATCTGCCTCTGATAAGCATGTACATTTACAAAATATTTTAGCAGAAGAATTTCATAGTTAATAGGTGAATATTATATGCTAATGCAGGGCAGAATTATGAAATCATTATTCATTATAAAACATGCCATTTTTGAAACATAATTACTTATAGACTGAAGGACATCATTTGGCACACTGGTTACTAGTATTTTTGTAGAATGTTAATATTAGTATAATCTTAAGAGACAGGATTTTAAGACTTGTTTCTTGCTTGTTTTGCTAAAAATCACCCAGTTATAAAGCATAGATTTCTTTATAAACCTCCATTTTGACATCACAAATTAAAAAAAAGCACTTTGCTCATATTCCCAGTGTTATTAAAATAGAGAAGTGGTTTAAAAAGCAAGATAATAAAAACTCAGTGTGCAAGTTTCTATGAAACTAAACAAACAATCAAACAACATAAAATAAAAGATCTAGCCAGGAGTGGTGGTGCATGCCTTTAATCCCAGCACTCCGGAGGCAGAGGTAGGAGGATCACCATGAGTTCAAGGTCAAGGACTATATAGTGAATTCCAGGTCAGCCTGGACTAGAGTGAGTGAGACCCTACCTCGAAAAACAACAACAACAACAACAAATAATAATAATAATAATAATAATAAAAATATCTAGCAAAACAGAGGCACTGTGTTCAATTTCAGGGTGGCAAAAAGATTTCCTTAGATCCTGTGGACACAGAGCTATTAATATCCTTCATCTTTCCACTCATACTCTGAAAGCATTTCTAGAGAGAAAGAGGAAAAACAGGAAACACAGGATGAATTTTTATCTGTATTCCAAGAACAGATGTGACATGACATCCCACAGATCTCTGAGCAATCTTATCCAAATGTTCTCATTGGCTTACTCAGCAGAATACTCTAGAAATCTATTAACTTTCAGCATCCTCTACCAGGGCTCCTCAAGTGCTATTTTTTTTTTTTTTTGCATTGTCCAACCTGATTTAAGACTGGGGAAGATGGAAGGAGGGAAAGAGAGACAGTGATAAAGTGAGAGATTGAAACAGCCCCTGATCATGAAACATAAGAAAATCCATCTTGTGTCATTCAGCCATTTTAGCATTTTAAACAGGCCAGACAAGATCTCAGATTACTAGGCAACCTTGAAACAAAGGGTTAGTGACAAAATGTGGTCAGGACACCTTGTGTTTACTTTTACACTAGAGTCAGAGTGCCCCAGGTCAAAACTGTTTGGTATTAACTTCTAACTTTGACATTGTATAACTGATGGATATCTGCCCTCTGCTGACCACAAAATCCCCATTCTGACCTAAAAATATATAACAAAGTATAGTAACAAAAACAGCATGGCACTGGCACAAAAATAGACAAACCAATGGAACAGAACTAAAGACCCTGCCCTAAACTTGAGCAACTGTAGTTACTTCATATTTGACAGAGATGACAACAATGCTAACTGTCATAAAGATAGCACCTTTAACAAATGGTACAGGAAAAAATGGATAAATACTTGCAAGAAAATGAAACTAGACCCTCTCCTCTCAAAATGCATGAAAATCAACTCCAAATGGATTGAAGACCTGAATGTAAGACCTGAAACTCTGAAAAGCCTGGAAGAAAAATATGGGGAACTATCTATGAGATAGGATTATGGAAAAACTTCCTGAACAAATTTCCAACAGCCCAGGAAGTGTAACAAGCACTTACCAATGGGATCTCATCAAGCTAAAAAGCATCTGGACAAAAAAGTATACCATACTCAAAGCCAATAGACCACCATCAAACTAGGAGTTCATCTTTGCCAGCTACAACACAGGTCTAATATCTAGAATGTACAAAGAGCTAAAATAGTTAAATAAAAAATTAACAAACAGCCCTCTCACAAAATGAGTAACTGACCTCAACAGGGAATTCAGAGAGGAAGAAATAGAAATTGTCAACTCTCATTTGAGAAAATGTTCAATGCAATTGATCATCAGAGAAATGAAAATCAAAACAACAATGAGATTCCACCTTACTCCAGTCAGATAGGCAATTATTAAAAAATATTCCAACAATAGATGCTGGCAAGGCTATGGGAAAAATAAAACACTCATTCACTGCTGGAGGGAATACAAACTTATACAACCACTTTGCAAAACAGTGTGGAGGCTCCTGAAGAGAATGGATATAGAGCTACCAACAGACCCAGCTATCCCTCTAGTGGGCATATACCCTCAAGTTTCCTTGCCAAAACACAGAGACATTTGCTCAACAATGTTTCTAGCTGCTCAATTCATAATAGCAAAGAATTGTAATCAACCTAAATGCCCATCACTGGAAAAATGGATATCAAAGTTGTGTTACATATACACTATGGAATTTTATGCAGCTGAAAGGAAAAATGACATAATGAAATTTAAAGAAAAATGGATGAACTTGGGTCTTACCTTAGGCCTAGGGCAGGTATTCAAGTTCTTTGACAGAAGTTAGGCTCCTGAGGAAGCTGAGGGGCCATGAATAGAAAGGGAGGAAGCCTAACCTCAAGAATAATTGCTCAGGCCTGCATCTACCTGTCCCAGTTATTGGTTCCTTCCCACACTGAGCTGTTGATCAAAGTGACCCATGACATCCCCAAAACGTGACAGACTTCTATCAAAGCTCTTGAATACCTGCCCCAGGCCTAAGGTAAGACCCTATTGCTGAAGAAACCACAGAGTGTCATCAAACAACACCAAGAGATCCTTCTAGATCCAGAATGGCAACCAGCTCCAAGATGATAGCATGTGTAGCACTGGAAGGTGTGGCATGAGATGCCAGGAAATATTGGTCAATAATATTTGGAGAAAGCACAGGCCACTGATATACCATATAGACAGTTGTCACAAGAATGGTGAACACAGGACTATATGGAAGAGATCAGCAAGTCAAGAAACGCTCATCTGTGCAATAGTGGCACCAAACCAAGGAGGGTAAATCAATGGCTTACAGATTGGCTGAGAGATCTGCTTAGTGACAAAGAACCTTTAACTGGAACTGGTATCCATGGCAAAATCCTATGGGGACCAAGAACTAGGGCGCCTAGGGGAAATTCCCACTACTGGAGAGCTACAGAGAGGCTACACCCATTAGAAGCTAGCCAACATAGAAATGTTTGTCTCATTTAACCTACACTAATTTCACTTTCAAATGGAGATTGCTTGTATTTCTTTAGAAGGCAGTGAGAGAGCTGGGGACAACCCAATTCCACCAACAAGACATTGGATGATGGCTGACATCCTGGTAGGAGACAAACCACATCTAGCCTTCGCACAGGGCCCAAATGAAACCTATGAGAAAGTGATGAGACAATCAGGATACCAGTCACCACAGCAAGTCTGATAACCCATGAAAGGTTAATGGAGTCTGATACCAATGATACCCAATACAACCCAGGGCAAATATCCAGAGATATTTAAGATCTCAACAATAAAGCACACCTAAAACTCACCCACTATGATTCAGGGAACTGAATGGAAGAGGGGTGGGATAGAATGTACGATCCATGGTGGAGGAGAATACCCAGAGACATTGTCCCCCTCAGCAACAACATATAAATTGGAAAAAAAAAAACTGGCTACCTCTGGTGTAGTTCATAACCCCTAAACCTATGGACAGATCTAGTATGCACACTGAGGAAGTACCCCATTGGGTAGGAGACAGACAGGAGGGAAATGGGGGCACATTCAAAAGATTTGCTGATACAATATATGTACTTATTCATAATAAAGATATTAGTTAAAAAGATTTCCCAAGATTAAAAAAAAATAAAACAACTTCACTGACTGGGAGAGCCACCTATCAATCTGAATAAAGATTCTTTGTTTGAACCATTATATATATATACATATATATGCATATATAGTTATGATTTGAATACCCCTGACAGAAGCTTTGTGTTGCACACTAAATCCCCAATGAAGCATGCTGAGAGGTGGAGCATTTAACAGGTGAATATGTAGTTAGAACTGTATCCTCACAAATAGATGTTTGCCATAGTTATATGAGTTACTTGTTTACCTTAGGGGTGACTTCTGATAAAAAGATAAGTTGAGCTTCCCTCTCTGTCCCTCCCATCTCTCCTTTCTTTGTTGCTTAGCCACACTGACCTCACACAAGAAATCCTAAGCAGATAAGCACTCATGCTTAAGTTTCTCAGTTCTCAAAATTATAAGAAAAAACTCTCTCTTTTATAAATTAACCAGTGTGAGGTATTTTGTTACAGTAACAAAGCATAAACTAAGACACTGTATTATTGCCATGGAATAATCCTATAACTGGTCAAATTTTTTGTGAGAATCTATCATTTATCTATCTATATATCACCTATCTAAGATGACTTTATTTTGTGGCCATCTACTACTATACATTTTGGCTTATATGTCTTTAATGAGTGTATTTCTCTAAAGTGACAATCACAAGATATGACCTCTTCAACTATATTGTTCTTTTTCTTCAAGATCTTATGTTATTCAATTCCTACTTAAAATATTGAAAACTGGAAATAGGGTGTGTGAATCAGTGGTAGTGTGATTTTCTACCATCACAAGATCCTGGATCCTATATCCAGCAATTCATACATATGCACACACACACACATATCGACACACACACATATCCACACACACACACACACACATTCACACACAGTTGAGCTTTTGGGTAAGGGTTGCATCAATTTACAAAATAATTTCCCAAGTACTGAACTATTAGTATAAGTCTCTCAAGCATGACTACATATTATTTTTATTGATATTTGTTTCATGTCTTTCAGGAGGAATTTGCAGTTTTTACCTCTTTTATAAACTACATTCATAAGTTTTTTTTAGTTTTGTTTATGATCATATTTTAAATCATATCATTTTCTTATTTTCTAGGTGATGTATTTTTAGTGCATTGGAATCTAGAAGAATTTTGGATAGTGTTTTAGTCAGCTTTCTAGTTGCTGCACAGAAAGAACCCAAACAAAAGCAGCTTGTGGAGGAATGAATTTATTTGGCTTATGGACTCGAGGGGAGACTCCATCCTAGCAGGGAAAATGATGGCATGAGCAGAGGGGTGGACATCACCTCCACCACAGCAGTGCAAACAATGGCAGGAAGGTGTGCCAAACACTGGCAAGGGGAAACTGGTTTATAACCCCCAAAATCCTGCCCCAACAACACAGCTCCATCGAGGTTGTAAAATCCAAACTGCCATCAGCTGAGGATCGATTACCCAGAACACATTCATTTGTTTGTGGGGGACACCTGGATCAAACTATGATAGATAGTGATTTTCTAACTGGAACATTTTAATATTTGTTCATTTATTTGTGTTAATTCTTTAAGGTGTTTATTTTAGGAAAAAGACAATGTTCATATGTCAATGAAGAGGAATAAGATGTACATAGTAAGAGGGTCTATGTAGGTAGTAATATTTTTCAATGATTATCCGTTAACTTTTCCTACTGACCTGTACCAAATATAACTATCTCCATTGTGTCTTGAAAAGATCTGTGCAAAGATCATTGACTAGTGACATTGAATCTAATCTATTTTTACTTTTGTGAGTAGAAAAATCTTAAAAAAATAAATAAATAAAAAATAAAAAAAGAAAGAAAAATCTTGACTAACATTTAGTCTGAATCTCTGTTCAAACATTTTACTCCTTTCTTTCCCTTCTGAATGCCTTTTGCTAATTATCATCCACATGATAAATTTCAGAAATCACTATCATTTTATGTTAGGAGTAGGCAATATCTGTGTTCATTTAAAATATCTCTGTGACCTTAAAATTCATTGCTAATTTTCTGAGTTGAATTTTTTTATTATCCATACTTAGATACACTTAATAAGAGATTAACTTGTTGATGTCTCCCATTCCCCTATTTCCTTCTTCCCTATCCTTGTTCAGTTGATTTTCTTCCTCTGTGGGCAGTCTGGATCAGTCCATGGGGTAGGGAGTTTTGAGTAGCCTAGAAGTCAACCCAGTTCCACCCCACTTTGCATGTTGTTACTGAGGTGGGCAATGCCTCTGGATATTCTCCCCCACCATGTCTCTTACAGTCTTTCTGCCCCCTCTTCCACTCAGTTCCCTGAGTATGGTGGGTGAGTATTAAGGTTGCTTTGTTGTTGAGGCCTTAGGGGCCTCTGTACTTCTGTTTGAGGAGGTGTTTAGAATCGTTGGTGTCTGTGTCACTGGTTCGTCCTAGGTTGACCAATTGGCTGTGGTTATATGTCTATTGCTTATCCCATCACTGCCTGCGGGGTTCTACGTGGATCCTCCAAAGTGGGTCTGAGTTGAATTTTGAAAATGTGAGAAAGCTACATGCCAAAATGTCTTTTTGTGCCTTAAATGCAGCATGGACTTTGAAAACAATAAATCAAGATTTGTCTAACAAGACATGTGATTAATCATTTAAAGATAGAGCTTCCTGTTTTTAACTTTATTTTTAAAAGTAGAGGGGCTCAAAATTTAAAAGAAATATTTATATAGCTTCTGATACATGAAAAGAAAGGTGAAAAAAATTGTGGAAATGGAAAAGTTTCAAATGAAGAATGAAATCATGGACAAGCATACAGAAGGCATATGGCCCACGATACAACACTTGCAAGCTGGAACCTGCCTAGATGTTTGCACTTGCTAAACCCCATTAGATGTTATTCATGGCCATCACGCTTGTGCTTCATATTTGATTGAGTCTTCCTCAAGACCATTCAGAAACCTCTGGTGACTGCACCTTTTCTAGACACTATAGGACTCTGGTTTCTAAGAGGCCCAAGGCTATTAATTAAAGTCTCAGTATACAGCCTTCATTCTAAGACATTGTTGATGAACCATAGACACATCCACTCAAGTGGGAAAACACATCTGCTGCAGTTACCTTCCCATTGCTGGGATAAAACACCAGACCAGAGGCAACTAATGGAAGGAAAGAACTTATTTCAAGCTTAAAGTTTTGGAGGAGAAGTTTCATCATGGCAGGGAAAGCAGGACAGGAGCAGATAGATGGATACTGTTTTTGGGGGGAATGGTGGGTGAGAGAAATGAGTTTATTTTAGTTCATAGTTTCAGAGGAATATATATATATATATATATAGAGAGAGAGAGAGAGAGAGAGAGAGTCCATCATGGTACTGAAAACATGACAGGAAAAAGGAGCAGTCATCACATTGTCAGGCATGAGGCCAGGAAAAGAGTAATTATTTACAGGTGTGTTTCCACCTCCTAAAGGTTCTCCAAATTCCCAAACATCACTATGAACAGAGGACCAACCATTCAAACATGTGAGAGTTAGTGTGGAGGATTTTACAATAAATCAACATTGCATAAATCTGTCAACATGATCATTGTTCTCTTCATATACAAAATGTGCATCACATCTCCCAAGCAACAGGGGCGAAACAGAGAATGTGAGCTTAAGCTGTTACTGCTGGCAGGACTGGACTGTAACAACCCAAAGCCAGCCCCCAGTGACACACCTCCTCCAGCAAGGCTCTATCTCCCAAAGACGCCAAAATGTCCCCAATAGTACCACCAGGTAGGAATTAACTATGAGACTTATATCACAAACATGCGAGGCTATCTGGTGATAATTTGCACTCAAATTATCACTGTATTTTCCCTAAGATAAACTATGAAGAGGCCAAAGGCTTCTGACCTTCTACCCAGGCCCATTCAAAGAATCTGTGGCACTGAGCTAGCTTTAGCTCACTATTATGTTTTCCTCTCTGCTATGTGTTTAAGATAAAGTCAGACAGCTTCCTTCTCCATGACAGGAAACTATCAAAACTTCCTTCTCCTTCCCCAAGAAATTATAAGCAAGACTGAAATAAACCTTTTCCCCCCTTCTCATAAAATGTTTCTAGTTGGGTATTTGTCCTCACAATGAGAAGGTAACTACAAAAGAAATTAAGTTGTAACAGTCATACATTATTGAAGTGTGAAAGTCAGACTCATAGATCAAAATAGGCAACTAAAAATCAGATTTGTAAATAGCCTGCAGGTTCTCAAAGTCTCCAGAGTCTACACTGTAGTCTAGTTCTAAGAGACTCAGTGAAGTACCATTTACACCTTCATATACTATCCCTTTTATATTTCTCAAGGTTTTCAGTTACAGCACATTGTAGAATGAAAGGAACCTTAATTATGACATAAGTTTTTGTAACCTTATACTAAACTGGCTGAGAGATAATAACAAGAACAGAGGTGAAAGACAAGGTGGATACTAGACACCGCTTTCTTAATAACAAACCCAGGTGTGTGATTTGAATGTCTAACTGGCACAGCCAGTATGAGATTCCTCTTTGATGGGAAGAACCTGCACCTGGGAGAGCAGCAGAACTTTGTTCCCTGTGGGTAACTCCCTCTGAGAGCATAATGAGAAAGTGTCTGGTCAATGTGGGCCCTGCCTCTCCTTTCAGACTGGGCAATTAAATAAGTCATTCACTTTCCCTGCCTTGAAGTGAATAAATGAATGTTTCTAAGTCAGTATTGCTTACAAGTTTTCCTTTTAAAAGGGTGTATCACAAGAAGTGATACAGTATCTTATTTTACACTGGTTGTCTTCTTAAAACCCATTAATATATTACATTCTACTAATACTCTGGCACCTTCATCTGCCATCTGAATCAGAGAGGTTCCTTGATTCACATTAGAACTTCAGTACATACAAGGTTATAATAATTTTGAACAGAGAGGTGTCAATGAAAATATATGTCTTTACACCATGAAGAAATATTCTGCTCCATTATGTGGTTGCAGGGCAAGACTTTCTTCATGCTGTTTTCTTTTCCAAATCATATTTCTTCCAAATGTCAATAATTATCTCACTCTTTTCCAACAGTTTCTTCTAGTCTACACATCATGGAGTTCCTCTTAAATCCTATGAGCTGTGTTCATTGGAGAGATAACTATTGATAATAAAAATGCTCTACAACACTTATTTATAAACACGTTTTCACCGCCTCCAAAGTGGAAAAAAAAACAGTTAATAGAGTTTTAACTGGGAGTTCCCATAAAAATTCTTTAAATTTTCTCTCTCTAATGAAAATAGAAAAAAGAAAGACATTTTATATAGAAAGCAAACATGCCATCAAGCAGTGCCCACAATGGAAATTCATTTGGCCAGCTAGGGCCTTCCAGGATGTCATTACAAAGTATGATAATACAAGAAAAAATGCTTAATCTTAGCTGGGCATGGTTCCAAATGCATATAATCTCAGCAGTTGTGAGGTGGAGGCAAAAGGATTAGGATTTTAAGGCCATCCTTTATTCTTAATTGTATGAAATGCTGAAGCTAGACTGGTCTATATGAGATAGTATCTCAAACAAAAATAATTGTTTATTACTTTGCCTTGGAGTGCAAATAATGTCCCTTAATTAGATGAAATCTCTAGCACATACACACCAGGAATGGTTACCAATCCAGTTTCACGTTCAGATTCAAGGGAAGGTGGACAGGATGGATGACTAAAAATCTCAGAAAGAAGCTTCCAAAATACCAGCTCTGCTTAATTTTGAGATTAGTTATACTCTGGCCCTTTTCAAATATGGCCATTATGTCTCTTGATTATTTCCCTTTTCAAAGAAAGCAAGGATTTCCCATGGGAAGTATCGCAATGTAAGCACAAGTCAGTCTCTTACCTCTTCATTTGTGTCTAATATTAAAAAAATCCTCTCTCTACATGTCATATCTTACTAACAACTTATATTAACTCATTAGTAATGACTCGGCTTTTCTTTTCCAAATCAAAATTGTTAGTTGCTAACAATCATTAGTAAAGAGTCTAAGTACATTGAGTTTTCTGAAACATATGAAGACATATTTTGTAATTCAAGCTGCTAATTTATTTTCCAGTTTATTTTCTCATATATGTCATTGATGAAGTTATTTGGGTTCCTCTGCCAATGGGCCAATAAACGTCAATACACTGACATGAAGTGAGATTTTTGGAGTGACCTCAGATTCTTGTGTTAAGAATTCAAAAAAATTGACATAGTCAGACCAGGAGATAAATACATTATAGTTAGAACTAACGAGAAGCAAGGAAGAAAACGCTCATGCCCGAGAGGAGGCCTGAGCTGGATTCCTAGAAATTGGGAAGCCAGAACTTAAGAAAAGGAAAGGATGCAGTTCTTGCCCAAGCGATGGCAAGAGGGGCTTTAAGAAGACCATCTGAAAAGCTGGATTAGCACCTTTCAAAGCTCCTGGTTGGGGTCTGACTTGAGGGGTCCACTGCCTCCTCTGCGGTGATGGGAGAACAAGAGTTCTAGCTGAGTGGCAAAGATGAGAAGAGACCAGCTCCTCCTGTCATTTCTTACCTGCAGTAAAATGTAATGATCTAGATTTTTTTTTTCTCTACAGGTCCAAGGACAATTTTCCCATGGAAAAAGCTGTTCACTTTTGGACCTTGTCACTGACTAATCATCTTTTTTTTTTTTCAGGAGGTGGGGACGGTATTAAGTTATGGCTCTCTGTAGCCCAAGCCAACCTGGAATTCACTATGTTGTCTCAGGCTGGCCTCAAACTCATGGTGATCCTCTTACCTCTGCCTCCTGAGTGCTGGGATTAAAGGTGTGCATCCGGTTTTCATCATGATTTTTATATGAACGTTAACTTGACATTTTTCTCATCTTTACTGAACAAACGGAACAAAGAATTACATTGGTTTTCCTTAGCAATCTACATGCTTGTGATTTTTATCTAGTAAACAGTACATCGTTTTAGTGTGTTTTATATCATTTTGTGTGGTGTTATGTGCATGTGAACATACGTTTATGTATTTGGGTGTACATGTGTATACATGGGTATGGAGGCCTGATGATGACCTGTGTGACAGCTTAGGGTGACTGTGACCCTGAACTTAAGGAGCAGGAATGCCTTTGGAATTAATCAGTTTTCCTAAAATACAACCTGAGCCCCTCCCTACAGTGGGAGGTCTCTTTTACTCAAACTCAAACCCAATCCTTAACCTATGATTGGTCAGAGCCAGACCAACCACTGTCTCTCTGGCTCAGCTGAATCAGAGGATATACGCACCTGACACAGACAGAGTCCCCCCTTCTTCCTCTTGCTTGGCTGGTTCTGGCAAGCCTTCTTGCCCTGCCTCTGTAGCTGCATATGAGCATCTCCTACACATGTTTTTTCCTCAGCCAATGCTGGAGCTTTCTGTACTTTCTCTTCTCCCCCTCTTAATCCAATAAAGCATTTCTCTAAATCTTACCCTCTGGAATATGAAATTAATTCTGTAACTTCATAAAACAAGAATCTGAGTACTCTAAATTTATTGGTGCATTGGAATTAGCAAGGAACCCCACATTCTGCACTATACTTGTATGTTTTTCCTTAGGTGTCCTCCTCTACCTACTTTAGAGTCAAGGGCTCTCACCAGCCTTAAGCTACACACCTGGCCAGGGACAACTAAGGATCTGCATGTCTCTGCTTCCCCCAGCACTGAGATTACAAGCACATGTGCCTTTTTGTTAACATGGGTGCTGGAGAAGAAACTTCTGTAGACTTTAGCTTAGTGACCTCTTACCTCCTCAGCCCCACATCATTTTAATTTTAACCATTTAGGTTTTGTAAAATGCTGTTCAAAACTTTTAGAGAGAATCTCCGAAGAAACTGAAATGTGAAAGTGTCTCCTCTCAAGATTGAGTAAAAAAGTAGAAACCTACTAAATTTTCCTTTCCATACCGAGATAAGCTGGCCTTTGCGTTGTCATTAGTTAATGGGTCTATTTCCTATGAGAAATGATATTTTCTTCCTTAGCATTAGTTGTCATCTATAATAATTCCCTGTTGTTGGGCTTGGTAGTATAACTAATTTAACATCAAATTTTCAAGGATTTAGTTTATGTGTGATGAACTTCTCTAGTAAAACATGGTGACTCCGAGTCATTTAATTTCACTGGATCCATAAAGCTGCACCTTTCTCTTTAAATTGCAAGCCCATATAAATGGAGTACTATCCTATATGTTATTTGTGAATGTGTCAACACGTTTGCTCATTCCCTAGTCACCTGAAAGGAAACTTTCAAATAACAAGAAATTGCCCCCCTAATGCTGCAGAGTAATAACTGTTGTGTTGATGCAGGCTTTGATTTGAGTATGCATAGAATGGCGAGTCCCTAGGGCCACTTAGGAAGATGCTGAGTTAACACAGTGGGCATGGCTAGATGTTTTCAACATGTAATGAGAATTGGCCTTCAGTGCTCCATGGGACTCATAAATGGTAAAGGGTGGAATACCCAAACTGAAGCCATTGTCTAGTAATCTCTTCAAAAGACAAGGTACATTCTTTCTTTTGTGAAAAGGATTAGCACTGCTAGTTTTCCCCAAGAGAGGAAAGCTTCTATTTCCTGCTTGCAAAGTAAAGCACTCCTGTGGACTCAATATTTTTTGAGAAAATATTTGTAGTGCATGTTGCTGAGACAGTCAGCAAAGCCAGCCTCTCGACATCAAGTGGCACTTCACACTCTGGAGTGCATGACTTTATCAGGCATTAGTAGGTCTGACCAAAGCGAAGCAAAATAGTGTTTGGGGATGTATGTGTTAAAAAAAGCACTTTTCCTATAAATTGAAAGTATATTGAAATCACATATAGTGTGACATTAATACTTCAGCATATATATTATATACACACATACCTTTTTCACCTATTGTATAAGGGCTTTGCTTTTTCTTTTAAATATCAATTTATGAGAGACACACTGAGGACCAAGCAGAATTTTCACACTGCTGACTCACAGCCCACGATGCTGTAAGGAATTGCTTTCTATCTGCAGCCCAGAGGCTCAGCTCCAGGTAGAGCTCTCTATTTCCTTTAGCCTTCTGCCAGCATTAGCACCTGGATGTACTTTTACTTAAATCACTCTTCTGTATCTTGGGCAGAAACCAGACAAGAAGGAGGAAACCCCAGTGGGAAGCAATGCAGAGTATTTTTATTTCTATTTTATGCATGGGAGGATGATAACTGAAAGCCTTACTTTCTAAGGATTTGACCTTCAATGTCAATACAGGATTTCTGTCGCTCCTGTGCTTGTAATAGCCACCATCTAGAACAAAAGGAAAAAACCCTCATCATATAATGTTTACAGGCAATTGCTCAGCTCTGCAGGTAATGGTTGAACAGGGAAGTGGTTCAGCTGCTTGCAGACTGACCCGGTCAGTTATGCCGCTGACTGCGGTGAGCTAAGCTGGGCTGATGCCTCATTTCCTGCTCATTTCAAAAGGCCTCAGTGTGCTGGGGATTTTCACTTCTAGCTTTACTCTTTTCAGAGTACATATGTGCAAGAACATTCATATGTTATGGATTCTTCTCCCGCTTAGAGATATTTAAAGTAAACATTTAAATTGGTCTTCCTCAGTCAGTATCTTAGTACAAATCAACTCTAATACTGCTATATAAAGAGTGATTTTTATAGCAAATATTAATAATAAATAGATGAGTTTGCTCCCAAATAGAGGTAAAATATTTTTTTCTTATTTTATGAATCAATTTAAATTTAATAGCCAAGGCAGAGAGCAAATTCCCATCTTCCTTTGCTTATTTGATAGAAGACTATATTTGTTTTCCATATCAGATATAGAAAATTTTTAAAAATAGGGTATTAAAATAGTAAAAATAGTGTTATTGTGTAATTCTGAAGGTCGGCTATCCAGCACAGTTTTCACAGATCTGAAATGTGCTATTGGTCCACATGGATTTCTTTCTTGAAGCTAGAGTGAGGTTTTCCTGCCTTCTTCAGGTGTACAGACAGTACTTTCATTCTTTTTCTTTTTGAACTGTACTTCTTCCCCTCCACACTCAAATCTGACAACAGTAAACTGAGTCCTATTTATATCCCATATGCTTTTTACAGAATGGAGAATAACACAAATCAGACACCAAAGGGCAGAGCAGGGAATGAAGAAAGATTTCTTACAAGCCAGCAAGAGACCCAGGAGAGTCATCTCCCAAGCCTGGCCTGAGTTCCAGTTGCTGACATAGGCCTCTTTGACATCATCATCCTGGATTCTTAACATTCTGGGTTTCTTTGAATCCCCAGCCTGAGCAATCTGAGTCATGCAGAGGGATCTTCTTTGCATTGATCAAAACTAAAGAAGTGGTAAGCCGTTATGCTTGGTAAAACCTACTGGATGCAAAACAGGACGCACATGCAGGGTGAAGGCTGCACAACATCATGTGGCCTCGGGGCAGAGGCAGAGGTGGCCTTGGTGCAGGAGGCTTCAGGGCACAGAATTCCTGGCTTAAATTCTTGCTCCACAAGGTGCAACAGAGGGTAATCTCTTTATTTAAGTTCAGTTTATTAGCTATTTTAGTTACTTACTCAATGCTGGGAGAAAAGATCTTATGAGCCACTTAAGGAAAGGCTGATTTTGGCTTACAGTTGGAGTTTACTACATTCCATCATGGCGCAGGAAGAGATGGAGGCAGGAGCTTGAGGTCGTTCAGTTTGCAGTGATTAAGTAGAGAAAAATAAATACTGAGCTCATAGCTAGCTTTCTCTTTTACATTAAATCCAGGGTCCCAGCCCATGGAATGGCTCTGCCCACAGTTAATGTATTCCTCCAACTCAGTGGACCTAAAGGAGACAACACCTCACAGTCTCGCCAAGCCAGCCTTTCTTGTGCCACTCTAGGTCCTGTCAAGCACAGTCAATGAAAACCATCATTTTAGCAGTTTTTTATTTTATCTGCAAACTACAACTCCCTTCCTCCCTTTGTTCTGGTACATGTAAGTGATATATTCAGAGGCACCAAGGAATCCTGGTGTTTGCAGGCACTCTTGGGGCAGGAGACATGTCTCTACTTGACACAAGATATAGGAGCTCTCACCTAGTGAGTTTAGCTTTAGGCTTAGGTACTTGTCATTTTCTTCAGCACTGCTTCTCTCATTGGAGAGTGTTTGAGAATCTTTAATCTGAGTTCCAATAATTCAGTTTTTATTGTAGTGTAGAGTAGGGAAATAGATGAGGCTTTGTTTCCTGCGGTAAAATATTAAAAAATAGAAATATTTTGAAACACAAATAGAAAAAGTGAAAAGACAGTACACAATATAGTAACCTGGAGCCCAAGAGTGAAAGTAAAGTAAAAACAGAGACCAAAGAGGCAACAATCAAAATGTCTTTAAAGATAAAAAAAACAGGAAAGGAAAATAGGGAAGAATCAAAGTGGGAAAAAAGGAAAAGAGAATGATTGTAAGAATAGGACTGAAAATAAAGACAAAAAAGAAGAAAGCAATGGAGAATGAAATGACAAGGAAAGAAAAAAGCAGAAAAAGGTGAAAGCAAAAGTAAATAAAGTCAGTGCTATTTTCATGGGAAAGTAGTGAAATAGACTTATGATATCAGGCATTATTAAAAAGACCACATTCCAGAATAAGTTTAGAGACAGTATACAGGAAAGTTTCAATACAATTAAGTAATGACATCTGAGAAAGATTGATCAGCATCACATTTAATGCCCCATCTGGCAACGGTTCTACCATGCACCAAGAAACCCATAAGCACCAGGTGCAGGACATGTACATTTAAACTGAGTAGAGATTCAACTCAGAAATACCAAAGAGGCTTTCAGTAGTGATTTGCTTCATGGTTTTGCCTGAGGCTACTCTATTTAAATATGATAATTACTCTGTAAAATTTATAGCTATGAACAAATTATTTTTGTCTGACTTTTTCCTCCTTTCCTTCTGACTTTTACTTGCTTGTATGCAGTTCAGTTCACCGTGAAATATGGCATGTGGCAGGATGAAGCATCTTCTGGTATCTCCATGGCATCCTGAGTGCCTCCTCTTGAGGTATGGTTTTTATGCAATGCCTTTTAAAAATCATAACTTTGTTTTCTGAAAACCCTGTCTCTTTAAAAATTAATGGTGGGCTGGAGAGATGGCTCAGAGGTTAAGATGCTTGCCTACAAAGCTTAATGACCTGGGTTCAATTCCCCAGTACCTACATAAAGCGAGATGCACACAGTGGCACACACATCTGGAGTTCATTTGCAAACTTAGTGTGCCTGTTCTCTCTCTTTCTCTCACCTGACAAATAAATAAATAAATAAATAAAAATTTTTAAAAAAATTAATGGTATTTGAAAAAAGGAGAAATGAGACTGAAATGATTGCTGGGTGGTTAAAGTCACTTTCATGAAACACTTGCTAGCCATAGTTCAGTTTCCCAGGACCCACGTAAAGCCCTAAGCACAAAGTGGTTCAAGTATCTGGGGTTCATGTGCAGTGAAAAGTAGCCTTGGCATGACTTTCACACACAAATGCTCTCCCTTTCTCTCTCTCTGTCTCTCTCTGTCTCTCTCTGTCTCTCTTCTCTCTCTGTGTATGTGTGTGTTCTCTTTCTCTCTTTCTCCTTGCAAATTAATAATATAATATAAACAAACAAAATTTGAAATAGTTGACAGTATTTTCAATTTTATTTTACTCTATTACGATAGTGCTTTAATCATCTATAATTATTGAATTTGATAAAAATGCCTCCTAATTTAAAGGAAAATAAGAAAATACAATCTCCAGCAAAGTTTTGATCTCTCATTTTTTTGTTGGGGGGGCAGGTTTGAGGGAGGGCTTCACTTTAGCCCAGGCTCACTGGGAATTCACTATGTAATCTCAAGGTGGTCTCAAACTCATGGTGCTTCTACTACCTCTGCCTCAGGTGTGCTGGGATTTAGGTGTGGGTCACTATGGCCAGCATTTGGATCCTATTCCTTTCTTTTTAAAAATATTTTATTTATTCATTTTCAAGCAGAGATAGATAGATAGATAGATAGGTAGATGATAGATTGATAGATGATAGATAGATAGATAGATAGATAGATAGATAGATAGATAGATAAAGAGAGAGAGAGATAGAGAGAGAGAGAGAGAGCACACCAGGGCCACCACCTTGTGGTTCTGGCATATGTGGGCACTGGGGAATTGAACCCTGGGCCTTAGGCACTGGAGGCAAGTGCCTTAACTGCTGAGCCATCTCTCCAGCCCTGGATTCTATTGCATTTCTCTCTCTCTCTCTCTCTCTCTCTCTCTCTCTCTCTCTCTCTCTCTCTCTCTCTCTCTCTCTCTCTCTCTCTCTCTCTCTCTCTCTCTCTCTCTCTCTCTCTCTCTCTCTCTCTCTCTCTCTCTCTCCTCTCTCTTTCACCTTTCACTGTTGCCTGTATGATCCTCCTTCAAGATAATGTACGTGATGTTCTGTCACACATATTTGGTAAATGTTTAAATATTTGTACTGCTTCAAAGTGGCTCTAAGTTAACCAAAAGTAGTATTCATTTCATTTTATTGAAACTTTAATACCATAGTGTGAAAAACAAAGTCTTTGTCTCATGTTATAAGTGTATTAAGTTTAAAATTTACATTTTTATTATAAATTAGTTTAGGACTAGGGAGATGGCTCATCAGTTAGTTAAAGGCACTAGGGCACTAGCAAAGACTGCTTGCTCCCGTTTGCTCTCCCAGTACCCAAGTACAGCCTTATGTATGAAGTGGTGCATGTATCTTGAATCTGGAGTTTACAGTAGCAAGAAGCCCTGGTATACCCATTCTCATTCATATTCTCTCTCTCTCTCTCTTCTCCCCATGCTCACAAATAAATAAATAAACAAAAATATTTAAAAACAGTTGTTCATTTGTAAATATTTGAGAATTACAAACTATACAAAGTTTTAAAGAATTCTCTGACATTATAAAGTGTAAAAGCCCTACACATCTGTGTGTTTCTGAAGTGACACTTGGTAAAGGGAGTGAACAACCCTAAGAGCCACCAGTTAGCAGGACATCAAAGTACAGGCTTCCTAGAACAATGGTTTTTAGCCAACACATATACTATGGCTGACACCTTCTGGGTAAGTCAATTTCATAGTCAATAGCAATGACAATCAGTTATAGAATCTAACATTGGACTTCTGATGTTTCCCTTTCCTTTTATTAATTATTAAACTCTTCTATGGTCTGGACAGGGTCTTTGTGGGCCACATATATGAGAGGCCTTGTGACAGTGAGAATATTGAGTTTTGGAAGTGGGGAGCATTAAGAACTGAGGCTTAGTGGAAGGTTTGTGGGTCATTGTGGAAGCTGCCCTTGGAAGAGACTGAGGTAGCTCTCATGAAACCCTTGAGCCTTACCCAGACACTGTGAAAGCAAGTTACTATGGAATCAAACCTAACAGCAGAAACACTTTGACTTTCTCTGATGCTATGAGATTCCTCGTTCCCTGCCATGCTCCCTGCCATGCTCCCATGCCAATGCTACCATTTCCTCCCCAGAGACCAACAATGGGGCTGCCCAAGCTGAGACTTCCAGTCTCTAAAATGGAAGACAGCTTGCATCCTGTGTCACAGTATATTAATGGGCAGCATAACACTACATGCTCTGTTGACATAGCAGTATATAAGGTACCATCTTCAGTGCTGAAAAGCGAAGTGAGGAACAAAAAGAGAATTATTTAGACTTCATTTTTAAGCACGTGTGAACAAGATGCAAACGCATGTCTTCTCCCCAGATAGGGCACAAACGATAGACCAAAGGACAATGACACCAAAACCAGCTAGGTGAACTAATGAATTGACCGGGATGACTTACGGAGCAGGGCGAGGGGTTGCTTACAGTAGCAATAGATGACTTAGATGCGCTACACCTTAAGAAGTCTCATCCCATCCTGATAGATGCTTAACTCCTCCTAGCTGCTTAACTCCAAGGCAGCTGTATCACCAGCGACCTCCCTGCACCTTTGCAGGCAGCTCCATCAGAGTCTCTCATCTCCAAGTTCTTTCCCCGATCTATAGCCTTAAGGCTGGGTCTTGTAACTCTCTGCCCCCTCCCCTTAAGAAAGGGTGTCTGTTAGCTAACATCTTGAGTCCCCAGAGCCTCCTTGCATTCTTCAATTCGGAGGAAATCTGCTGCACAACAAACAGCGTGTTATGGCAGAGCAGACAGAAAGAGAAAATTTTACACTGGAAAGCGAAGCCAGAATGGTGTTTTTTTGTTGTTGTTTGTTTATTTGGTTTTATAATCAAATATAACACCTTTACATATAAATGCTAAAAAATTCATTTTTTTGATTTTGAGACAGAATAGGAGAAAGCTAGCTCATATAGACAGTTCAGTCAGTGTCAGAGGGAACTGAAAATGCCAATCCAGGTGCTCTTTCATCCTAGCACAAGAATGAAAAGCCCCGGAAAGACCTGAACTCTGTGTCCGGCAGAGACTGATCTACATCGTCCCCAGCTGTCCACCACCAAACAGGCTGTGACCCCAGCCCCAGGTGTGGGCGGACTTGGGGATCTACCATCAAGATGTATAGGCAATTCAATCTTTTCTCTGCCTACCTGCATCAACCTATAAAGGTGGTGGCCATGCCCCTTCTCTTTCTTGGCTCTTCTGGTCCCTTCCTGGCTCCTGTCTTCTTGTGAGAACCTTTCTCATTGTGGCCTGGACCTCACTCACCTTAGTTTATGTCCCTGAATGGGGAAGGATAACAACTCTTTCTTTTAATCCTAGTCTCCCCACTTGTATCTGCTTTATGTTCTTTAAACCCCCTAGGTGCAGATTCCCACTCCGGATCTGCCACGTGGACGTTCTCTCTTCTCCCCAGCCTCCCACCACGGGGAAAGCAGGAGGTCAATGCTGAGTGTTCCCCTCTATTAATCTCTCTCAGTTAGTCCCCAAGATTTCAGCTTTCACAATTTTGCAGCACCGCTTTGGATCTTTCCTTAGAAGCCTGCTTTCCCATAGATGCCACACACCCATTGGTCCATGCTAATTTCTAAATACATTCTAACTTCTCTTTAAAGAGTCTCAGTTCCTCTTAAATGATATTTTCCATGTGCTTGCAGCTAGTCCAGGTTTTCCCTAAACTTCCGTATCTCCTAAATATGTTTTCAACATAAAAATGGGTTCTGGGTTTCCTTCAAATATCCCAATTCCCCTTAAGCCTTCTCAGTTTGCTGACTTCCCTCCATGGGGAAACACATTGCTAATGTGTATTTTTCCTAGATTTCACTTTTCATGTGCTTTTGGCCCCTCTATAATCTTTACACAGAGCTTTCCATTGTATGTAGCCTCACTCTAATGCCTCCCTAAAAACCTGTTTCTTTTAGTTACCCACATGCTTATGGTTTTACTTCAGTTTTTCCCTAAAACTTCAGTTTCTCTTAAATAGGTTTTTTACATAAAAGTGTGTTCTGGCTTTTATTCCAAGGTCCCAATTCCCTTTAAATAAATTCCACAATTTGTGATTTCTCCACAAATAAATTCAAGAATTCATAATTAGTCCTTCTTACATTCATCTTTATTATTCTTCGTAAAGATTAGGAAAGAACACAAAACTTAGGGTTCATAAAACTGGGTGACCCGCATGAACTCTAGAATTCCTGCCTCAATTTCAATCACCTTGCCCCTCATTCAAGGTGAATAAAATCAATAAAGTTAACACAACACTGTGTGTTACCTACACTGTGTGTAGATTATTTTTATCCTTGTGTTTTCTGCTTTCAAAATCATCTTTCTTGAAAATTTACCTTAAAAATTCAATTATTTATTATTATTAAAAAGGAAATGAACTTTTTGCTTATAATTTTTATTCTGAAACAGCTATTCTTCTAGAGAGAATCATCTGACATTATATTTTCATTTCAGTTCCTTACCTCTTCAATCCTAAAACAACCCTATTTTCTCCTCTCACCACTTCTTATCATTTGCTTCCTGCCCGTCGTGCTGGAGCTTCTGCTCTCTCCCTGAGATATGCAAGCTGATTGTGCTGTGCACCTGTCTGTCTGCCATATGCTCATTCTCTGTGAAATGCATGCTTGTCACTCAACTGTCTCATTGATATGATATCTTTTAAAGAACCTGTCTCTAACAGCTCTTCTTTTCAACCCATTCTTTCTCTGCCTTTGGATACATATCCTCACTTATTACCTGCTTCTTATAGAAAGACTCAGGATAATGTCTAGATAAACCAACCATGATCACATTCACAAAGACAGTGATGTCAATGGATGATATCACTGGCACACTCATGTCAGAAAGGATTGAACTGGAAACAACCTCCTAGAGCACGGGCAAGCGTAGTGAATTGCAACACTGATCCTATTTCTTATGTGACTATGCACACACACAAAAAGAAACCTACATCACATACAGAAGTATTTTCCTCATACACACACACACACATACACACATTCATTCACACACCTCCAGAGCTGCTGGTGGTATTGGGAGCATGTAGGACATTGGAGCAAGACTATATATTCATGGATGTAGGGAAGGGATAAATTAGGAATCACATAAGTCAAACAGCCTTGGTGAGAAGTAGCTGAGCAGAAGCTCCATGTGAGAATGTAAATAATAGTTAAGAGTAAATGATAAAGAAACTACTTTTGGATGGCTCTTATATTTATTTTTCTTTTTAAAAGACAACAGTGTGTTATCAGCCTTTATCTGAAGTGTTCTTATATAACATAAAACATATAAAGTCCATATCATACAAATGATTGATATAACAACCTCAATTCACACTTAGTTTTACACCTTGACATAAATTTTTAGATAGCTTTATCCAAGAGCATTTATTATTGTGAATAAGAACTTTGTTACTCTCATCATGTTCCTTTATAAGGGAAATATTTAGAATAAAGTAGCTATTTCACCAAGTTCTTCATGGGCAATGTTAGCTATAAAGACAATGGTTATTCATTCAAGGTAATCCTTCCACTAGTCCAATACGTCAATGGTGAAATTTGGAAAGCCAAGGGGGAAAAGTGCCAAATTCCACATTAATCTAAAACCTAACCTAAATGTACATCTCTGTTTAATACTCAAAGATTTGAGTTGGGACCCATACCTTTTAAATTTACTTTTGTATTTTCCAAAATTTATGATTAATAACATGGTAAATATTATATGTCAAATAAGTATAACAAATCATTTGGTTATTTTGAATATAATTAAGCATCCTTTTTAAGGGTAGATGGAAAATGTGTAGGATCTTTTAATCTATTTTTTAAAGTAATTGAAAATATCCTTTTTCTCTCCTCTTGCATTGATATAAGTGTTAATGTCCTTTGTAAGCCTCTGTCACCTGGGAAGCAGCCTTACTGATACAAAGAAACCCATGGACTTGGGCTCATTCTGCTTAGGTAGCCTTAAATTTTTCCACTGTTATAATTCCTTTGGCCATTTCAAGTCCAGTTTCCCTAGCAAGCCCCTTTCCAGAGAATCTGCATTGCTCTTTGTCTTTTTTTGGTATATCTTCAGTTTTCACAATTATGTTTTTATTGCTTTTTCTCATTTAGCCTGAGTTCCCAATTATAAAGTTCACATTTCATTTTGTTTTACACACTATGACATATGTGATGTCAGGTTTGATGAACGTTGCTATGGAGATCTTTCTCTTTAAAATGCTGTGTAAGCCAGTGATTTCACCTCAGAGTCTTAGAAACATGGGGGTATGACAGGTTTGTAGCCAACAACCTGATGTCTTTGGGAGTCATACTCATTTACTTACATATAGCTTTTCCTTTAGAATATCTGTCTCATGAAAGGAAAAATGAGATAGCAAAATTTAGGAAAAAATGGTGACTTCAAGCAGATCTTACTAAGCGACCACTCAAAAGAACAGAGAATTGAACGCCGCATATTCTCCCTAATATGCAGTCCTTAACCAGGATAACCATAATCTCTACGCAGACTAGTAGAAAGAAGTGACAGGTTATGAATGAGGAGTAAGGGATGGTGGGAGGGGAATGACTTAAGCATGAGGCTGAACCAAATTAGGTTCAAAAACATAAAATCCTCACAAGCATACTGTAACCTAGTGAGCAAGTAGTGGGTGTCTACTGGCAAGAGGGACCATGAGTAGTAGGGGAGAGAGTCTAAGCCTATGAATAATTGATCAGTCTGACAACCCCAGGTCCCGGCCACCGGTTCCTTCCCTCACTGAACTGTTGACCAAAGTGACCCATGGGGTTCCAAAAACAAGACAGAATTCTGTCAAGCTCTTGAATGACCTCCCTAGGCCTGAGGCAAAACCCTGTTGCTGAAGAAACCACAGAATGCCATCAATCAGCATCGAGAGACCCTTCAAGGTCCAGAATGGTATCCAGCCTCCAGATGGTAGTTAATGCAGTGCTAGAAGGCACTGCACAAGCTGCCAGGGCAAGCTGATCAATGACAGCTGTAGTAAACAGAGACCACTGGCATGAAACACAGTCTGCGGCCATGAATAGGCTGACCATGTCTCCTACTGGGAGAGAACAGCAAAACAAGAAAGGAGCACTTGTGCAATGGAGGAGCCTGGGCCTGGAGGAGACAATCAACAGCTTTTAAATTCGGCCAAATATTCAACTTAGGGAGGGGGAGCCCTTGACTGGAACTGGATTCAGGGCGATAGGCACCAGATCCCGTTACTCTTCTGCTCACAAGAAAAGATGCACTATGGGAGCGATTGATGGGGAGGCTACTAAAAATAGAATCTAGGTAATCTAGAATTGTGTATATTTTTTAACCTATACTGATCTCACACTCCGATGGAGATTTTGTTTGTATTTTTCAGGATGCAGCGAGAGAGTTGTGGCCCATCTAACCCTACCAACCGACTATAGGCCGATAGCAAAGATTCTCACAAGAGATGAGCTACCACAGTCATACCATGGAGGATCCATATGGAGCCCCGCAGAGAATGAGGGGATGAAAAAGGGACCCACAGCCACAGCCATTCAATCAACACAGGATAAGCCAGGGGGACAGAAACCAACAATTTTCAACACAAAGCCCCCTAAACTCACAACATTAAAGCAGCGTTAATACTCACCCACCACGACTCAGGGAACTATGCGGAAGAGGGGGCGGAAAGATTGTGAGAG
>PVHP010018529.1:0-22954 GCA_004024765.1 Zapus hudsonius
TTTTTTTTTCCATAGGACGATTAGCAGTTCGGCTCTATGCAATCATGTCTCTAAGGAAAAGATCATCTAACTTTTCCAAAATTCCTTTGGTGTATATCAAATTATTTCTATGCTGTCAAAAATTGGCTGAAACTAAAGTATCCACAATTCCTAGAAATTTTAGCTTATGACATTACTGGGACACTTTTTTTCTGCCTTTCTACAAGGAATTTATCTGGTTAAATTAATGAACACTGGCTTCATTTACCATTCTTTTGCAACAAAATTTTTCAGAACAATACAAATAAAGAATGTTTAAATATGGCCATATACAATAAATGGCTGCTTTTACAACAGCTTAACTATATGCTTCTTGCAATGAATCCCACCACGTTTTCCTTTTTCTAGGAATATTTTTTATTATAAACAATGGTTGTTTGTTTTATGTTATCAGAAATAATTATTTATTGGGAAATTTCCAACATGTAGTTAAGTACAAGTAAAATTCTTGGTAGTTAAGTTAATGGCATAATATTCTTGAAAAGAAGTTGAGCACATGCATTGGAGAAAATATGGAGTTCCCAGTCAGAGCTGTAAAATGAAATTATAAAATACACAATGGGGAACAAAGGAGTGATATAAATTGATGACTCTCCAAGGCAAACTTTCTGGAGTAGACTCAGAAACCACTTACTTAATGCTAGTTTAGCTACCTCCTCTGTCATAATACAGCTACTTATGTTTCATTTAAACCAAAGCAGGATAAAGGGAAATAGAAACAATATTTTTCTCCTATATATTAAAGCATTGCTTAAACACTGGCCAGCTAAATAACTGATTCTTAGCAATCAAATGTTTCCAAATATTCCTGCACCTTCCTGGACGCCCATAATTATAGTATTTCTATGTTGGATTTAATATAATTAACAAGGAATTAAATCTAAAGAAATAATACTATTAGCATCTAATGTAGAGAAGTTAATTATTGACTTAAAAGTTCAGTAGCAAAACTCTTTTGGAAGATAATTATATTGCTCTTTTGGTTTTTTATTTCTTTAAAGAAGAGCTTAAATAATATTTTTAAGTTCTTCTGATAAAAAAATAACTATTAGTTAAAATGTAACTTCTGGTTTGTGGTGGAAAAGAGAGGAACCGTAAATATTTTTCAACTCTTACAGGCAATGCATTCAAAGCATGTAAGGAATTTTAAATGCCTTGATGAATTGAAGATTATCAACTAAAACATGTAATGATTGGATAAATAACAATTACACATCCCATTATTCCAGGATTGCCAACATTAAACTTTAGGCTAAGAAGTTTCAAAAAGCTCTAGATTAAGAAGATATAATACCAAGCTGTCTTTCTTGGGGCAGCAGGATAACAGATCAAATATGCTCCAGAAATAGAGAAGTTCATGAATTTGTGGAAGTTCATGAGTGAAAATACCATAAATAGAAAAGCTTCTCTATTCCTTCCTGTTTCCTTGGAAAATATATCAGTATCAATCTCCTATGGATCCCTAGGCAAGCACTTTCAGTGGATCTTTGTCTGCCATTCCTGGATTAAGCCACTGGGATTCCACTCCGGGTCTCCGTGCTTCTGTTGCTCTTAATCCTGCCAGAAGCCTTATCTGGAAAAGTATACTATGGTATATTTTCTTCTCATCATTTTAACGTTTTACTCTATAAAAAAGTTTGGATCTTTCTTTACTCTGCCAACAAACACTTTTTGTAACATTCATAACATCTGGATCACAGCTTCTAATAACCCAGAATATGCCTTGACATAAGCAACAGCTAATTCTGTCTTATTGAATGTTTATATTATAATATAAAATGAAATAGAGTATATGGAAGTGCTTTATAAATTATAAAATTTCATGCAAGTGAAACAAATGATTAAAAAATATCACTATCATCATGACTGAAAAAGACACACACCTCTTTTTACATTCTGTTCTTTGGGAATTTTTTAAAATACTTTTTTAAGTTAATACACAAAGTAGTAGATTCCATTATGTCATTTTGATTCAAATATGTCAGCCTTCTTTGTTCTTGTTCCTCCCTCTCTCCCATGAGCTTCCCTAGCTCTTCTGCCTTTTTTCCCTTTGGCCCTTAAAAAAATTGAGCTATATTCTGTCCAAGAAGAAACTGTTTTTTGGCAGTAAAATCCAAATTTTAAGACGATCATACAGACTCCCCCAAACTCTGTTACAGAACAGTGGAAAACAAAAAAACCAGACTCACTCAATCTACCTTCAAGATAAAATGTAAAAGTCGGGCATTTCTCAGTGGTTTGCATTTTCAAGAATTTAGCATAAGCTTTGAAACATGGTTAATTTCCTACATTAAAGAATTAGCCTGATACCCCCTTGACACAAACTGCCTTCTCTTCCATTTATTATGTCAGCTAACCCCAAAACATCCCACATCACATTAGACTCATTAAAGTGAATTAAAAATCACTAACACCATAATTGAAGCACAACTAAAAGTTCCCTACATGTTTCTGGTTAGAGGTCTAGGTCTGGGGGTAGATGCATTGATTATTGTAGCAAAATGAGTGTGAGCTCACTGCCCCCCTCCCCTATATTCATTGTTACATTCTTCAGGCCACAGATGGCTATGAGATGAAAAACTACCAGAGCTTTGAAGTTCAGTGAGACAAAAGTAATTGCTTTAAGTGTGATAAGGAAATTAGGAGAGACAAGGCCAGAGAATACCTGGGGAGAATATCTGAATTTCCTGAGACCTATTATAAATGTGTGAACTACTAGATAATGGTAATTTATATAATGTCACATACCCTACTCTGTATGGACTATGAAATATCTTTGTAACTGGGGTTCGTGGCCAATGTTTCGTTTATGCATGGACCCCCGGGCCCGGGTGTAAATTAAACTCCCCTCTCCTCTTGCTACAAAGGCTTTGTTTGTTTATTACTGGAATATTTCTACAACATTTTGGAGGCCCCAGTGAGATTGGACAGCCATGCCCCATTTGTTGGGTAAAACGGGGCCACCACTCCAGGACCCTGCAGTCCACCAAGGCCATTGGAAACAGAGAAGTGTGCACCCCTGATGTGATCCCAGGGTCTCCTTTCCAGGCAGAAAGAGGACTGCAGAGCCCCGGACTAGGACCTCCGAACGGCAGAGAGAGATGGGAGTCTGGACGGCCATAGGAACCAGGTAGAATCCTCAGGAAAACTGAATGCTATCAAGACGTGGGCCTGATCCCCTTCAGGGTGGATAACTGCCCTTGTAGTTCCAAGGTTGCAGCTCCCTACCAGACCGAAGTGATTCCGGTCACCAGGGTGCTAGCTAGCTAGGCCAGGTTTTAAGGGAAAGTATTTCCACCAAGTTTTAATGAAAATTAAATAAGAAATGGTTTAATGATTGTGTTCTTGATCTGTGTGTTGGAGTCTTGTCTTGTCTCTGTGTGCTGTCTTGTTTTGTCTGTGTGTCTGTACTGAGGACAGAAGGCTAGACCTCCCTTCAGCTAGTCTGTAGATGGTAGTTTCTTCTGAACAGTTCCTGTAAACCTGCCCTCTGAATTTGCTGTGCAGGAACTTTCTGTCTTTATGGAAGTTATGGCTTTATTGTTATGGGTGGGTCTGTCAGCAAGCCCACTGTTTTCCACTGTTTTAGGTTGCATGATCACTAACTCTAAGAAGGAATATTCAAGAAGATATGGTATTAATAATACAGTACATGAAAAATGAGAATTTTGAAGTGTTTTATTGCCCTTTCTGTACTTCTGCTAGCAGGGTGCATGCAATCACCCGTTTTGTGGATTTATCCTGTCAATAGGAGCTCCCTCTTTTGTCAGTCTCAGACAGAGACTCTTATATAGAGAGAAAATATAAGAAAAAGTTATAAAATAGGGAAATAGAGAAAATTCAAATCTCCCTGACCAGGGAATATGACTTAATTTGAATTAGAACAAAAGTTTCAAGGCCAGAGCCCTCTCACCCCCACATACCTGCCTGAGAAGGGGGTGATGGGCTAAGCCCAAGGCCACCAAAGGAAAGGAAAAAGACTGATTTAGCAATCAGGAATTCTATCACTCCAAAGCCTGACATTAGAAAAAAAAGAGGGGTTAAAAGATATCAAGAGTAAAATTTGTGAAGGCCTCTCAACTTAATATAGAGGAAATACTTAGGCCAGATCTGAGGGGGTCTTATGAAAATTCTTCTGCCTCTATACTAATGCCAGAAGTTTGTTTTGTTCCCTTGTACAAACTGGCAGTGGGACCTGAGAAGCGAAAACAGACTGCAATGCAGCTTTCACTGTGAGGTTTATGCTATTTGGCTGTGCTTCCCAGGGGCTGGAATTGACCAAGAAAGACACTGGGGACAGATCCCAGGTGGGCACTAGAGACCAAAAAGTGGTGGGAAGGAATAAAATCCCACTTCTACTGGGGTGCCTCCACGTGCCAGTGTGCTGCTTTGTTCTCGCTACCCTTCCCTTCTCTGTTGGTGAATGTAGGGTCCCTTTGCTCACAAGACCAGAGCCCACCCTTGGAGACATTTCTGGTGGCACTGTCTACTTGGTTTCTCTGCTTTGCTGAACCAGGGAGCCTACAAACATGGGAGATATCAGAACGCTAAGCCCAGGATGAAAATGGGTGAGTCCCAAGTTGTTACAGACAGATGGGGACTTCTTATAAAAGTTTGTTGTAACTGTTTTAAAGGTTGCTTCGTCTCCCTATAGCTTTCTGGAACTGCTAACAGAAAACGATTTAAAGATTTATGCTTGAATTCAGGAGTATATTCTAACCCGCTTTCATATTTAAAACATGTGCTTCAGAGAGCTTAAGAAAAAGGTTCCAACATTAGTAAATGATAAATCTTATGTGTATATTATGGATAGATATTATAAGTTTAATCTACTCTTTTGCAAAGGTTATCTTAGAAAGCTTTTTAATGACATGAAACAGGCACTTATGTTATATTATGTAGTTATGTTTAAAGCTTTATGGTATAGAATAGTCTGAGATTTGGCCTTTCCCACAGAGACTGTCAGATACATTAATAACCCCACTAAAGAAGGCTCTCAGTGGAATACAAGAGAATATACATGATAATATCTATATCTGTACAATGAAAAATGTCTTTGATAAAAGTTTGGATAGTAATTATAATGTGATAAGTTGATTAGAAAGATAAACTAGAGGAAAAGTTAAAGATGGATGTTAAATGTTTGATGATAGATAATTATTACAGAATGGCTACATAGATTTTAAGGTAAAAATATGTGAATAATGATATCAGATATCAATGTAAACAGAAAGTTTAAAGATATATAGATGTAATATAAGGAGACAAAATATATAAACTGAATCTTAAAAGTTTTAATCAGACTCATTAGGATGGGAACTGTAGGGACCTCTGAAGTTGAACTGAATGTGTTATATCTTACATCATGTATGATTATTTGGGGGGCAGCAAGGGTAGACTTAATGGTTTGATCCAGGTGTCCTCCACAAATGAATATGTTCTGAATGCTTTCAAGGATGAGAAAGAACTTTGTTGGGACTCTTCCAGAAGCAGTTTGTATGAGAGACTTGCTGTGTTCTGCCTGCCTGTGTGTCCTGAAAACTTATGCAGAGCTGCTGATGTGAGCAGATGGAGATGACACAGAAAGAAGGGAAAATCTCTGGGCTAAAACTGTTGCCTGTTCAGCCAGGATTGTTTGAGAGATTACAGCCATTAAGATTGGGCCAGGTGATCTGCATTCGGGCAGCAGGAAGAATGCAGACTCTTTTGAAGTAAGGGGCCTGAATGCTGAAGAAAGTTTCCTGTTCTCCAAAGTCCGTTTTATTTCTCTTGAATTAACAAGTTGGTAACCCGCCTGGTACTATGAATTATAACAAACACAGGAGGAGAGAATCTTAAGATTTACAACATGGTTTTTGCCATGGGCAATGTGAAGCAGATATGTTGGATTGCCTGCATGGTCTGATGGAGCCATAAGGATGAACTGTGAGTTACAGTGGAGACCAGTGAATGCCAGGACTATGGATGGCTATGGTGGAGAGCTGCCAGCACCAGGGAGAAGTTCTCTCAGACTGTGAGTAGCTGAACTAGAGGGGCACAATTAAAACTTCAGGAGACTTGTTAAAATTATCAGACCTGGAGATAGAGTTTGATGTTGTCTTGATCATTTTAAATCTTATATTGGTTCAATCTGTCTTTACCATGCCAGATGCTATCTTTGCAGTGTAAATGTTCTGTGCCCTTATGGGTTTGTTATTTTGTTATTAGAGTGTATCTAAACATAATTGAAAACACTAATGTTATAATGGTTCCTGTTTTGCTCAACCTGGCTCTGTCAGGTGCCCATCACTGATGATAACATCTAATTCTTACAAAATAATCTAGTCATCATAATTTTGTTTTAAGAGAACTAAGAAAACTTCCCTGCTCTGGGAACCTGCTAAGTACAAATAATGTTGATAAATTCATATGATCTTAATATATTCTAACAAACCTACATGTTACTCTTGTCTTAAACTAAAATTGTTCAATGGTTAGGGTGTTTGCTTATAAAGTTACTTTATGCAAGTCAAATGTCTATAATATTCAATGGAGTCAGGTAGGTTTAGTTCAACAAAGACTGGGCTTTGTTTTATTTAAATGTGTGTAACCATTGTCTCAGTCAAAGTTGACTTATTAGAAAAAAATAATTTAAACTCTAGTTTCTTCAGGATGATTGGTACCTACATAAGTACACAGACTAGTCAGAAATGTTTTCAAGGATGCCAAAATTTTATGCTGACTTTTCCTATAATGTAATTTCTGGGCTAAATCAGTTGATTTAAAGTTATTTATAAGGTACAGTCTTAAGGATATTAACATGCTCTACCTGTGATTACAGCTGACAAGATACTTAAATCTGTTTTCTATGTTCCAGAAATGGCTTACACTGTCACCGGACTACGTTTTGCTAATCAGATTAATATTATCTCTCTAAGTGATTAATGACCACAGGTAAAGACCAAAGCCACTTGGAAACATCGGAGTCAAAAGGATAACCAACATTTTGGTTCCTACTCCTAGGTCAGAGACCACAGGAGATGAAGGAATACCTCTGGCTCCTAGCCTCTGGTGTTGTCAGACTTCCTGATCAGGGAAGGCAAGAAAACCCAGAGATAGACTCCAAGTAAGTGTATCTGTAACAGGAAAGTCCCACCAGGAGTGACTGATACTCCAGTCTTCCCAAGAGCAGGAATGCCACATCCTAACAGATGACACAATGCTGAGAGTCACAGAGCTCCTCACAGGTCTCCAAGAGTCTCTCCTATAGAGCCATTACTGACCTCTAAAAATACAATGTATTGTTCACTTTGGCTGCCTGCAGGGTCTTAAACACTCAGTAAGAGAATATTATAATGCTAACAAAGACTCAAATACTGGGTACTCTTCTCTGATACAGGCTTACCGAAACCTATACTTTCTTCTGCTTCTGTCCAGTCCTGATTAGTCAGCCACTGTTTTGCCTTTAAATTGAATTGCAGAATTGCCCTTATTGGTTAAGTGTATCTGATAGTTAACTAATTTATACTAGTCCAATCTTTCTTTGCTGTGCCTTATTAAATCTGCAGCTCAGCATTAGGGAGCTCTGACTGTTTAAACGTGTTGGTATTGGTAATGTTAGTCATTAACAATGTGTCTTTGCTTAGATTTACAGAGTTGGCAAGATTCTTCTGCCACTGTGAGGGGTATTCCCTTAAATTTATAACACAAGGGACCCACATGCCCCTAAGAAATTAGGCCTATACTTGTAATAATAATATATAGGTGTCACATGGGAGTAAAGGAGATAGCATCCTCAGCCAGTTGTGATAGCCAACGCATCACCAGGAGTCTACAGATGAAGCCCTGATGGAAACCTTCTCCTAAGGACGAGACCTCAGTTCTGCTCTAGCCTGGCTGCACTACACATGACAGAAGCCTGAAAATTTTAATTGGACACTATCCCCAGTCTTATTGATGTTTGCAATGTCTGGTTAGAGTCTCTGCTTTTGATAACAGATTCAGATTATATCCTGTTAAGTTCTAAAGGTCAGAACAGGCACTTGTCCTTCTGTTTAGCTATATATATTGGTAATTTTCAACCCAGATTAAGAAACATCTAAACATTATCCAGCAAAACTACATAGCTTCACAAAATCAGGTTGATTTTGACAGCACTATGCTAACAGCAGGGAGAGTGTTATTTCTATGTGAATCAAATGTTCATTAATGTTTAAAGGCAGTAAGACTCCAAATAGTTTGCCAGGAATACCAGGAGGTTTCACTAAAATTAAAAGGATATGAAGATTCATAATCCAGGTGGAGAAGGGGGGGGAATATTATAGCAAAATGAGTGTGAGCTCACTGCCCCCCTCCCCTATATTCATTGTTCCATTCTTCAGGCCACAGATGGCTATGAGATGAAAAACTACCAGAGCTTTGAAGTTCAGTGAGACAAAAGTAATTGCTTTAAGTGTGATAAGGAAATTAAGAGAGACAAGGCCGGAGAATACCTGGGGAGAATATCTGAATTTCCTGAGACCTATTGTAAATATGTGAACTACTAGATAATGGTAATTTGCATAATGTTACATACCCTACTCTGTATGGACTATATAAAATATCTTTGTAACTGGGGTTCATGGCCAATGCTTCATTTATGCTTGGACCCCGGGCCTGGGTGAAAATTAAACTCCCCTCTCCTCTTGCTGCAAAGGCTTTGTTTGTTTATTACTGGAATATTTCTACAACAGATTAATAACCCTAATGCCCTTGAGTACTTTCAGTTAACAAGCAAAAGTCATGCTAAACAAATAGGAGTACAAACTTGCTTCTTTAACACCTAAACGTTCCTAGGAGATGCTAAATTAATGCCAACTGCAGAGAGGAAGCCACACAAATTTTGACCTCTGCTATTCAAGAACATTCTTCTCTCATTACCATTTTCTATTCATGTACATTTAAAAAAATATATGCTGAATCCCTGATAGCTGTCACTTACCAAATGGTACCATAGTCACTTGTATAAGTTAGTGTGATTTCAATGATGCACTAACTTCCTCTGAGGAACTGTTTTTACAGAAAAAAACAGAAAAGAAACTCATCAAAATTTGGGAGAGCAAAAATTTGTACTAACATTTACTAATATTTTTGCAACATTGGGGTCTTCGGTTTCCCACCAGTCATGAGAAATCAGAGGCAAAAACAATGACATCTATCTATGGTAGGAGGCATCTGTAAGAACCTCAGTATCATGAAGGGTTAAGCCTGATTCTCTGTGCCACAGTGATTTGTGACATCGCTGAAAGCTGAAAACTGACGTTTGTAAAGAAGCCTTTACATGACATCCTGTAGGCTCTTAAAAAGCTGTATAATTTAGTTTTGGTAGTTTCCATAAAGTAGAGGTTTGATTCTGCCAATGACCTTTTTTGAACTCTTAGGGAGTGGAGAGTCTTTTGGTGAAAAGGTTAAAAAAAATACAGACTCCTATTTTCTTAGGAAGGTGGTAATTACACTTAAGTTGATGTAATTCTCATGTTCGTGGGAGATCTTTATAATTGACTCTTTAGTAGGTTCTTTCTGTGAAGCTCTTTTCTGATTCCCTTGAGAGTTTAAAAAAAATACTAACATGCTTGCAAATTGGATAAGTGCTGCTACATCACAGTGGTTTGCAGTCCATTGATAGACCTGTGTGCTTTGAAGTAACAGCATTTTTCAGTAACAGCATTTGAAAGATTAAAATCCCCTTAACCAACAACCGTTCCCTTTGGTTTCTAAAAGTTCCTATTTCCAAGACATGAAAGCTTTGAGTTTTGAAAGCCATCTAAGCCTAAGCAAAGCAAACAGCTCTTCTCCTCAATGAGTTCAATGGTGATTGGGCCTTTTAGAAAACGACTTTTTTTTTTTTTTTTTTTGAGGATTTTTACAAATAGCCAAAAAAACTTGTCCTTCATTCATTCAACATTTTGGGATCCTCTGCCATCATGGTAATTATACACATTGTCAACCCAATTAAGATTTCAGGGGGAATGATGATTATTCATTGTAGTTATTTCACTTTTTAGTCAGTGGTAAATTCTGTGAGAAAGCTTTATCTGGCAACTTTCCCATCCTCCTGGAATGGGCTCCTTGGTTGTCAGCCAGAAACACACAAACCTATCAATGTAATCCATGCTGCTTAATGTTCAATAAGAAATAAAAAATAATAAAATAAAAACAAAAAACCCAAGCCAGGGCAAATTAGCCTTTGGCATTAGAACTCTGGATTATTTATCCACTCAGAAATATCTATATAATGAGAAATAACTGCCTTGAAAGGCTATGAAATGTTGCATATGTTTCCTAGGGACCTCTCCTCCTGATGAAGCATTTAATCAGCCAGTGTTCAGAGCCTCTTACATTCTATGCATTTAGCTAGAGGAGATAGAGTCGGTGAAACTGGCTGAGCAGTGCTCAGAAGAAACTCTCTAGCCTAAGGGCTTTTTTGTTGTTGTTGTTTTTCCTGTATCTTTTAAAAAAAATCTTAAAGCTGTTGAGAGGTATTTCCAAGCTTAAGAGTTTAGTTTTCTCCTTTTGCAGAAAATGGATCAAAAAGTGTGTATTCTCCCAAACTCTTCCTGAACTCTCAGACTTGTGGCTGGCATCTTGTGTTGTCATTTTTGATGCTTTAGTTTGCTTTTCCCCAAAATACAGCAGAGCAGAGTGATGCCATGTTACCTCCAAGGCATCTTAAACAGTTCTTGAATGGTTAGTTCTTGAAAAGTACATTCCAATTGATCTATTGTGGATCCAATCAAAACAAGATTCCTATTGAGAAATGGGAACAACGCTCTTGAGACAGATTAGGGATACCAGGGTCCCCAAAGTAGATGTCTTTCTCTTGGCTAAATGTGGGAATAGTCTTTGGGCCTGTAGGGGAAAAGCTAAGTCATTCCACTTTGTAGCTGGTCAAATATGTCGAAGGGTCTGGCTTTTCCTTATCTCTGTCCTCTAAGGGAATCCTTCCACCTCCTTCCCAGAAAACCCTTCCAGGAATATTAATATTTCAGGGAAGACTGCTCATTTCCAGAAATCCTGACCCCCAGACACCTTATGTCAAAACTAGACTGACTACACCAGCGACCTATCCAGGGGTCCACATAAAAGACATTCTCAAAGGTCTTGGGATGGACTTTCTATTTGCTGGAGATGCCTCCTTCCCCCCTTCTTGGGCAAGATCACTGAATTCATGCCTTCCCTTAAGTTTACCTTCTCTAAAGCTCTCCCTCTTAAAGATCTAACCTAAAATACATTTTTTCTGAACCTTATCATCTTGTCTGTGGATTTTATTCATTAAATTCATAAGTCAAGAACACCTGGAGGCCTCTGACTCAGTGGAAGTTTTATGGGACCCTGACAGTCTGGCATCCTAACTCCTGAGTTATTGCCCACCCAAAAGCCAAGAAAGGCTCTATTGCTCCCAAGATATACCAAAATTCCTGTATCTCTCTCATGTGAATGTTGCTTCCCTGTTCTTTAAAACAAGATCTTTCCTTCAACCCTAAATCCTTTCCATCTCTTCTGTACTTTGTATTTTCTGATCCCGAAGTCTCCTAAGTCAAAAAGTTGCAATGAAAACTTCCAACATACAGACTTTAACAAATGTATAGTAACTATCCAACAGAGAATGCTCACAAGTAATCATTTATACAATGGTATTTCTCATGCAGAATAATAGGAAAAGGTTCCTTTGGAATCAAGTTATACATCAACAGAAAATAAGTACAACTCATCCAGGCACCTGATTCTCAGGAATTACATAGAAACCGTTAAGTATTGGAATACAGTGGAATCATTTGTTTGAATAAAATTGGTAGCTATGAGTTCTACATATGAATTATTAGAACCAATTCTTAGTTATCTCTCCCTGGAGTGTTGGCATGCTTTGGGGTTGGGTGCACACAGATATCCTAGAGGATAATCTCAGCTGTTTACTAAGTGTGCAGCTTGACTCCATTACTTTACCTCCATGCCTGAGTTTCTAAGTCTGTGAAATAGCAATAGCTCATGGACTGTTATGATGGTTACATGAGTTAATTCCTATAAGGCACAGAGTGTCTCCTAGCACATAGTATGTATTTATCAAATATTAGCTTTGTTTTTTCCTTCAAGGTATTGGTACATTCCCATATACTCCTGTGGTGGTTTTACTGTAAAACAAACTCATAGGCTCATGGGTTTGAATACTTGATCCCTATTGAAAGATTGTGAAATCTTGAGGAGGAAGTGGTGAGGTTTATAGTACAGCCCACTTGATATTCCTTCTCTCTGTTTCCTGTGCTGCAGGGAGATATAGACTCTCTCCTTCAGCCTGTCATGACTTCCACACCATGATGAAAACTCTGCTAGAAACTATAAGCCAAATGAAACCCCTTTACTTCTGGTTGAGTAGCCTTACTTAAATTCAGTCCCATATTAACCAAGAATACTGAAAATAAGGCACTTCTCAATTTAAGGTTCTTAGTGCTCAAACATTAAGGTGCTGAATTCTCAATGCTCTATACTTGCTCAGAAGGAAAACTTCATGCAATGTCTGTTTTTTTTTTTTTTTTGGTTGGGACTTAAATAACAATATTCAAAGTATTGCACTTTGGAATGCATAGCTCTTTGAACAAAACGAGAACCAAGACCTTTTCTGACCTTCCTCTGCCATCAGGTCTGGTCCTTCTGCTCCCTTGAAGCAAAGGAAAGGGAGCTTTCTGAAGTTTTATCTGATAAAGATAGATCCTACAAAAGGGAGTCTCATTTCATCAGTCTCCTACCCAGGAATCTCTTCAGCCAAAGAACACTAACTATATCATAGGATAAGAGTGAAAGTTTAACCACATCCAGATAAACTTCTGTTACAGACTAATATCTGTTCTTCTGGATGGTTTTTAGACAACTTTTACTACAAGATAAATTATTTATCTGCACAACAAGTCAAACTTTAACACCATTTATTTTCTCCATTTATGATTCCATAAATTGTCATTACTTATCATAAGTCTTAAGCCCTTATTCCTTTCTATAGCTCAGGATGCTCTATAACCTTCAGCCATATGAGTCCCTTTTGAGTGTTATATTAGCTGGGACTTCTGTGCATATTCATAGGATTAAACTCCTTTTTATCCTGCTTATTTAGCCTCAGTTTGTTTCATTGACTCAGTTATGAAAACTGCAGAAGGTAAGAAGTTTTCTCTCCCCTATGATTTCTACTCTTTTAACTTGTACTGTGAGCTTCCTAAAGACTCTATTCTAAGCCTTTTTGTACCACTGACCCTGTTTAACATGACGTCTCCCATAGGGTAAGAGATCCACATTTATTTTTGTTTATTGTTATCTGTTCTGTCCTCTCAAGCTATCCTAGGCTGATAACAGCAGCATTCTATTCTCTTTCTTCTTACATATCATGTGCATTTTCATCTGGAAGAGATTATTGAGTCCACAACACATAAAGCAATGGGATATTTAACATATCATTAATTAAATATGTGACCCTTTCCAGAAGTGTAGTTATTTAGGTGGAAGAAAGAACAGACAAATCAAGAGATTTGTGTTTTGGATTATATCTGAGAGCTGTTTGTGAGTTACTTGCTGGGATAGCAGGTCCTAGTTATACAGTGAAAGGTAAAACAAAATGTCCACAGAACTGCAGTGAAGATAAGAGAATATCATTGAGGGGTGATGTCCAGGCTTAAAAAAATAATACTCTAAGCATAGTCCTGTGGCTTGCTGAGTACTTTGAACCGAATGACCTTAGAAAGAAAGTTTCTTTCCACAATTGCCATGCTTCCTCTCTTTTGTTATATATTTCTTCCTAACATAAGGCATCAGAACCAGAATCCCTTTACTCCCAAACCAGCCATAATATCTGGGCATATAAGTGAACCTTGCCCTTGATTATCTGTGTAATCTGGACATAAGGAAATTTTCTGGACTACCATGTATATAGTATAGATCCTCATCCCAGAAGAGGTCTTATTGCATACTTGGGAGAAAAGAATGCTACACAGAGAGGCCAAGGAGTATCCGAATGGGCAGGTTTCCTTTTGATACTCTCATGATTAGAACATTCATCTTTTGTCTATTAACATGTATCATAGATATCCATGCTTCATTTTAAGCATAGAAAATTTTCCAGAGCTGAGAAGATTATTCAGTGGATAAGGTGCTTAACACCCAAGACTGAGTACCTGAGAAAAGATCAACATCACCCACAGAAAACCCAATGCAGTAGCAGGCTTCTGTAATCCCCACATGCCTAGAGTAAGAAGGGAGGGAGAGATTACAGAATCTCCTGAAGATCACAGGCCATCAGGCCAGGCAAACGGAACAGTTAACAAAGAGAGAACCTGTTTTAAGTAAAGTGGAAGGTGAGAACTAATATGAAAAGGTTGTCCTCTGACCTCCACATGCATGCCTGTTCTCATATAAATATAAATGAACCCACAGAGAGACAGATAGACCGACAGACAGAGACAGAGACACACACAGAGAGAGGGAGAGACCCACAGTTTTACCTGGTATTGAAGTTATCTTTTCATTACTGGGACAAACACTCAACTTCAGTTTATGGGAGGAAGGGCAGATTTCAGATTTACAGATTTCCAGATTCCACAGGAAGCTTCATCATGGCAAAAGAAGCTAGTTCGCTTTCATATATCTGAAACAAAATAAAATAAAACAAAAGCCAATGTCAGCAAGCATGAACAAGCAGAGATCAAAATGGTTCTCAGCACATCTACTAGGGCTGCACTCAAGCATCACCCCATTGACACACCTCTACAGGGCTCTGCCAATTAGAGACTTAAGAAAGAGGCTTAGTCTTAATCAAAAATACATGAGTCTATGGGTTCAAACCACCACATTCTGCCCTGGTCTCCACAGATTCATGATTATCTCACAATGAAAAAGAATGCACTTAGTCTAACTTCAAAATTCCCAACTTTAACACCATTCAAAACTTCTTAGTCTTATCAGAGATTCAAGACTATCTCTTAACTGCAAGCTCTACGAAGTCAAAACATAAGTTACTTCCAACACTTAACGGCATGGAATAAGCATTACCATTGCAAAAAGGCATAACAAGAAGACTGGACCAGTGTAAAGTCAGTAGTCAGCAGGCAATCATCAAATGTCTGCAGTCTAACATTCATAACCAGTGACTAAGAATCCCTGGGTTTCCAATTCCACCCCTGCAGATGGGCTGATCATAGCCCAGAAAATATTTCATCTCAAGCCAGCAGTTCTCTGTGGCAGCTGTTCCATAGTCAGGATATATCCAAAATATCTTCAGGTCTATACTGCAAACCATGGTTGATATTCATAGCTCTGTACAGGAAGCTTCACATTACCATATCTCTGTAGCTACTGGAACTGGTGAAACTTCATATAATGGCCATACTGATCCTCCATACTTAGATTTCAACCCTGGTTTTATAGCTGATTCTCAGCAATGGCTCCTGTAATTGTGTACACTTCATACTTTATGACCTGCTTCCCTACATTTTTATGCTTCCAAAACCAGTACCAGGTGTGTGGTATAGCCAAATTTGTAAATCCATGAGGAATAAGTCTTGACCTTGAAAAACAGGATACTGTTTCAATAGTCTTCCTTCAAGCCACCTCTTTTCAAAAGAATTTGCATTTTTACTAGCTTGAGTCTGCCATGGGTGGGTACCACCCTCAGGCATCTTTTCTATTTCCCCAATGCAAAATAGTTGGTGTACCCTTAATGGTAATGGACTTACCAATTTCAACATAAGTAACCTAAAACTAGGCTCTGTCCCTGTAACTTCAAACTTGCTTGAATTTTTCCTGTGATAAACAGTAAATCTTTCATATCTTTCTATTCTATACCTTCCACCAAGAGCACCAGTCCTTTTAAACTCAATTTTGATCAATTTTTCAGAGTCAGTGTCACTATGCAACCAGCGTTTTCACTAGTAGTCCAGTTCTAACAGTCTTCTTTCCATTTGAAAGTTCATAAGCCATACTTTCACATACCATAATTCTCTTTACATTTAAACTCACCAGAATAGCCCATAAAGCTCTTCTTGCAGCACCACAAGACTTCTCCAGTCCAAAGTACTAACTCCTTCCAAATTCCTCCTGCAAATATTCCAAAAGACCAAAATGCACATGGTCAGATTCATCATAGAAACAACCCTACTTCTTTGGTACCAATTTTCTGTTGCAGTTTTCTTTTTGTTGCTTGGTAGACACCCAACCAGAAGTAGCTTATGAGAAGAAAGGGTTTAGTTTAGTCTTAAATATTCTAGGGGAAGTTTCATCATGGCAGAAGAAGGTGGCTCTTCCATACATCCACAGAAGAGAGAGAAGGTCCAACACCAGCAAACATGAGTAGTCAAGACTCAAACTGGCTCTTCACATACCTAGTAAGGCTGGACTCAAGATCTGTCCCCAGTGACACACCTCAAGCCTACTAGAGAGTTGTGTATGAAGCTTAATCTTAATCAAAATACCTGAGCCCTTGGAACCATTTGCATTCAAAACACCTGTGATGATTAATATTTATTGTCAACTTGCCCTGTTTAGTAATCTTGTGTGGGTCTCTTAGGTTGTTTACAGAAAGGCAACCCTCTCAGTAGGAAGAAGGATGTAAGGAGGCTCTGGTGATCTAGAAATAAATATCCCTTCCTAGGAGGGCAGTGCAGGAAGGAAATTTCATAGACTCAGGGAGTAAACATACCTGGGTAAAGTTTTGTAAGACCCAACCCTAAGGCTATATAAAAGGGAAGTTCCTCCCTCAAAAAATAAATAAATAAATAAATAAACTGCTGAGTTGGATATTTAGCTTCAGAAGGAGTAAAGGGCCTTTCATATCTCCTAGAGGCAATTATGACCTCTACCAATAACAACTCTTTAACTTCTCTATGCTTCAATTTCCTCACTTTTAACAGCCAGATAGTGAGGGACCTTGCTAAAAAAGGCATGGAGGATATGGGATTAAGGGAAGTTGAGACAGGCTGAAGCCCCAGTAAAAAAGTCTCTGCACTGAGACCCAGAAGGAGCTTCACCACACTCCTCCCTTGATCTTAAAACTCCAGACCCCTGGCAAGCCACAGTGAACCCTGTGTTCTCACCGCAGTGGTGCTGGACAATAGGTGACAGTTCCAGGTGACAGTTTCTCCAGTTTCTCCGTAGCTGCCACCATCGAACTCATGTCTAAGAATCACATACTTCCTGCCACTCAGGGCTGAGCAAACCCCTCAATTTATGCAAACTAGGCATTCACAGGTTTCTAACCCCTGCCTATCCACTCGTGGGACGTCCACACACCACCCTGCCCCAACCAATCCCCTTGCTCTACCCTGCCTCTAATTTTCCTGGCTTCTCCTCTCTATAAATATAAATATCTCCACATAAAATAAATGATATCTGCCTGTCCCACCCAGGGTGGCTGTATCCAGATAGTTTCTTTCTCTTGCCAGCCCACATTCTGCCTGCCCAGTGCTGCAGACCAGCGGGGAGTCGATACACTCCCGACTGCCTCCCTAACTCAGCTGCAGACCAGCAACCAGCATCTGCAGAGAAAGAAATGACAAGATAGCTTCCTCCTCACAGCCTCCCCAAGGAAGACAAAAAACTAGACACATCTTTGGAGCTTCTATTTCTATAGAAATCAGGTGAAAAGCATCCTTGGGGCTCACACGGAGAATTTAATCTCATGCTCAATTTTGTCATTGCACCATTTACTAAATGATTACCTTACCTTTTAAAATCTATTTAAGTGTCCTGAAACCAACCCTGTGGTAAAGAAATTAAGATATAGAATCTAGTCCATACCCAGGAGTTCTTTGCTTCAACTTCTGGCACACATCCACTGAAATGACTTGGCCACTGATGTCTTCCTGATTATATCAATGGACACTTTTCAGACATTGTCTGAATTGATCTGTCTGGTCTATGTGGCATAGTGAAAATGTTCACCACTCTCTTCATATTAAAACCTTTCTCTTTCTTTTATTTTAGTGGGGCATGGTACAAAAACAAGGGGGCAGATTATACACTCAGAGGAGTTTAATCCCAACCCCACCCACATACTACCTGGAATGTAACTTGACCTCTTTTTGTATAAAACCTCATAGTAAAAGCAGAACTTAGTATGGGTTAAAAGAGTATTGTCAAGTAGAGAGCACTTAGCAAGTATCAGCCCAATTATGACAGCATCGTTTTCCTTTGTTGTTCTTTTCCTATTCTGATCACTGTTTCATGGTCTACTGTGTCTTCACTGATATTAACTCTTCTTCGTCTCACATGCCATCATCCTTCCAGACTCTTCTTGCTCTCTAAACTTAGATGGTCATCCCTTCCAGCTGTCATATAGAATCAAGAGGTTGCATCCTCAGAAATCTGAGTCTCTAGTGAGATCGATCTTTCAAACCAAGCTTTACTGTATTCCCACCCCAAACCTCGTGTTTCAGATACCAATCAAATAGTATTTAAGGGTGACCGCTTTTCAGGTTAGTACCAGCACACAGGGGTTACTCAAGAAGTGGCATTCTGAAAAGGTAGGTCTGGTCTAAGCATTGCAAAGTTTGCCTATAATTCTATATTACATTCTGCAGTAAATGGGAAATCACCCAAAACTTCTGATTGAAGTAGTTCCTAAACTGTATTGTGACGTCTTTCTAGCCCTCATTTTAGCTGATAGATTTTGGAGATAGGGTGATCCTCTCAGGTTCTTTCTTTGTGCTCTTTGTGTCTATTTCAGGAGGAAGACAGTATGCTGCTTTCAGTATTGCTGTGTATGAACTGAAAATATACACCACATGAAAGTGAATCCTTCCCATCCTGAAAACCTGAAACCAGCTCATAGCTGTCTGCCTCTGCCTGAAAACTCTGCTGAAATGAGAGAAATCATTTCTTGTCTGAGAAAGCCAGGCCCATCCACAGCTGATGTCTCATGGCCAGTTGTGTTGTATTATTTAAGCCTATGCCTAAGAGGTTACTTTTCAAATACCTTGAGTAATGATAGTGATCATAATAAATAATGGATTCTAATTTCTTACATTATCAATATATTCATGTAGCAAAATTCCTGAGGCCAGGGTCCAGGCTGAACACTCATTGGTGATAATTTAAGTCATCCCAGAGAGTTGGTAGGGCAGCTTGCCAACTTGTAGATGACCTCAGGCCATCTCTTAAGTGATTTAATGCAAGTCATAGGAGACATACCCCCCTCCTGAAAGTACCTCATCCTAGCATAGCATTGTCAGAACTGGGCAAAAGAACATAACATTTATGAGTATAAATGATAAGGACATCATAGTCAGGAATAGCAATTTCTAACTGCTTTATGACTACCACACAAAAATTAATTACTTGTGGCTGCTCTCACTCTTGGTTAGAGAATCTACTTTATAGATGGCAAAGAAAACAGAGGAGAACCAAGAAATATTAATAAGACAAGAAGATAACCAACTGTCCACCACAAGACTTGCCTCCTCTTCCACATCTGCCAGGGCCCAGGAGAAATTTCAAATGAAGTGGCAACATGAATACTTACTGCTAGCCTGACAACCATCTCTAAGGTGATGGTGACAGACACAGTGATCAATCAAAACCTATCAAAGCAGAAATCTAGAGGCTACAAAGAACTCAACACTAAATCAGACTGCAACAGGCCTGACTTGGCTCAGGGAACATTGTGGAAGAGAAGGCAGAAAGATTGTAAGAGCCACAGAGTGGGTAGGAATACCTTGAGGCATGGTCTCCCCCCCCCCCATGTAGGGACTGACTGAGACTTTCATGATCTCACAGTGGATCACATAACCCCACTGAGGAAGATCCAGGGAAAATGGAGGAGGGGAAAGGAGATTAAAAAAGTTTAATCTGTATATATATATATATAAAAAATCCTAAAATTTGTGGAATATAAATCCATTAACCCTTAAAAATTACTTGTGGAAATCTGATTTACATAAACTTCATTCAATAATTTTAAACTTAACACCTATATATCAAACACTGTTTTAGATGCCAGAAGTGTAGAAATGGACAAACTCAACTCAAATTTAATGCTCAAAAAATATTTCACTGGAAAAGCTTTGAGACATAAGTGAATGCTGATTTAGAGTCTGATTATTAGTTGCTTATCCATTTTAACTGTAGTATTTTTAAAAATAAAACGTATACACACATAAATATATATGTATATATACATATATATATATGTAATTAACAACATCAGTCCCCTCACCCACATATATTTCAATATAGTGGAAGGGATCCATTTTCTCATATGGTTTCACAGTTGAAAAGCAAAGCAGATGGTGCTTCTAGAGGAGGCAGCTTGCTTGCTGAAATGTCATGGAAATACAGAAATAAAACTGAAAATGAAAGGCAAGAAAATATTCTCATCTGAATAATGAACTATCTGATGTCTCCTCAGAGCTGCACAGCTCAGATAATGAAAAGAAACACTCCCAGGCCCTTTGTTCTACATTTACCACAAAACTCAAACCACATGTCTGTCATGTAACAAGCTACCCTGGAAGATTTTCTTGAAGAAGAAGAATAATCATTATTTGATGACGCCACTTGCAGAACCTCTGAAGGTACCTGGAAAAGCTGGCACTTAGAGTAAGCCATCCAAGTGGAAATTTGTGGTGACAAATAATACATTGAGTATTGAATCCAGGCTTTAAAACAACACACACACACACACACACACACACACACACACACACACACACACACACACAAGAAAATCAATGGCTGAACCTATGTTCCAACCCAGCTTCTTGTCCGTGTGCATTTCTGTGTTTCCTGTAGTTGAAGGTAGCTTTGGGCACTCCTGAAAGCAGTTTACTCAAAATCATGCCTGTAGAGCTTTAGTAATTATTTTTATGGTAAACTAATAATTTTATTGCTTTGTTCGCTGACTATATATGTTTCTTTCAGGCTCATAATAGTTGCCAGATTCCACCATGTGATGTGTATCCTGCAATGAAGTGTGTGGGCAAAAGTTTGTGGTTCTGTATGCACTGCTCCACCAGCTCTGTGCACATCCACAAAGCACACTATTGTCTCTAGGGAGCTTTCTCTAGTCCTGAAGTGACAAAAGGGAATAGCTTCAGACAAATCAACGGAATGTAATTACAGGTAAAAAGTTGCCATTCATTCCCTCCACAAGCCTTTGAGGCTTCAGATAAATTTTGACTCAAAACCAGTCGAACTATTCCGAAGATCAGTTGTTTAATATATTACAACCAGAAATCTCAGAAGCCAAGAAACCCACCTGCAAAACCTGACCAAAGTTCACTGACTTTGTAACTACCATTTGGGACAGGCAATGCCACCAGAGAAAGATGAAGTGAAACATATTGGAGATAGCTTTCTGGCACTGTCAAGGTGGACTAGAACCTAGAACTGTTGTCATAATCTGTGGGATCCCCTGAATATGAGACAACCATTGTGTAAACCCTTGTGATTACCACCCTACCTCAGGCTCCTTTCTCCCACAACCGCTGCTGAGAACAAAGACATTTGCCAGCTTCTTGGGAGCAAATCACCTCAGGTCTAAACAGACAGAGTGGGTAGGTATTGTTGTTGTTTGTTTGTTTGTTTGTTTGTTTGTTTGTTTGTTTTTGCAGAGGGAAAGGTTTTGATGCCCTCAAAGCAATGTGAATGTACACAGAGAGGTTTGACAAATTGAAAGAAGTCTCTTGAACTGAAGTCATGGTAAATGGTGCTACTGAAGTTCCCAGGAGCAGCAGGGAAATCTATCAACAGCACATGGATGATAGCAGTGCTTTGTCCTCAGACAAACCCTGGTCTTAAAAACCAGGTGTGTAGATGGATAAGTGGAATCACGGCAGTTTTAAATCTCAATCTCTTTATAGTTTCTTGAGTATAAACTAATATGTGATCAAATTGTTTATGTATAAAAATAATGAGAGACATTAAAAGCAAATAGGCTTCTCCCTACAAAGCATAGAAATGATTTAATTGACATCACTGACCATGGGATGTCAATTAAAATGCTATGAAGGGGTAGATGCAGTGTGCTGAGGGGGCCACCATGACAGCTTCTAATGATACATACATAAACTTAATCTTATGATAAGGAACCATAATGAAAAAGGAACATTTCATTCTAAAAAGTAGAAGCATTCTACTTAAAAGGAACACTGAAGTTATATGTTTAAAAAGGCCTCAGATATCCAAAGCCATCCTTAATAAAGGAAACAGGGAAAAACTTCCTGAACAAACCTCCAATAACCCAGGAAGTGCAACAATCACTTAACCAATGGGATCTCATCAAGCTAAAAAGCTTCTGTACAGACAAGCATACCATACTCAAAGCCAATAGACCACCATCTAACTGGGAGTTAGTCTTTGCCAGTTACAATACAGATAGAGGTCTAATATCTAGAATGTACAAAAAACTCAAAAAATTAAATAAAAAATTATCAAACAGCCCTTGCACAAAATGGGAACTGAACTCAACAGGAATTCACAAAGGAAGAAATACAAATGGCCAACTCCCATTTGAGAAAATGTTCAATATCATTAATCAGAGAATGCAAATCAAAATAACAATGAGATTCCATCTAACTCCAGTCAGAATGGCAATCATTAAAAAATTTACTAACACTAGATGCTGGCGAGGTTGTGGGGAAGAAGGGACCCTGATTCACTACTGGTGGGAATGCAAACTTGTACAACAACTACGGAAATCAGGGTGGAGGCTCCTGAACAGGATGGATATACAGCTACCAGTGGACCCAGATATCCATCTACTGGGCATCTACCCTCAAGTTTCCTCACCAAAGAACAGAGACATTTGCTCAACCATGTTTATAGCAGCTCAATTTATAATAGTGAGGAATTGGAGTCAACCCAAATGCCCATCACTGAACAAATGGATATCAAAGTTGTGGTATGCATACACTATGGAATGCTATGC
>PVHP010018529.1:23054-33135 GCA_004024765.1 Zapus hudsonius
GGGGGGGGGGGGGGAGACAGGAGGGTGGGGAATCAGAGTTTGGGGGAATCATATAGTAAACTAAGCTAATAATTAATTGACACTATAAACCCTAGCTTTGATACAGTAAGCTCCTGAGGAAGCTGTAGGCACCACCTGGTATGAGGGGCCTTAAATAGAATGGGAAGAAGCCTCACCTCAAGAATAATTGCTCAGGCCTGCACCTCTGTATCCCAGTCATTGTTTCCTTCCCACACTGAGCTGTTGATCAAAGAGACCCATGAGGTCCCCAAAATGTGACACACTCTGTCATAGTTCTTGAATACCTTCCACAGGCATAGGTAAGACCCTATTGCTGAAGAAATCACGAAGTGTCACCAAACAACACCAAGAGATCCTGCTAGATCCAGAATGGTAACCAGCTCCCAGATGGTAGCATGTGCAGCACTGGAAGGTGTTGCATGAGCTGCCAGGGAAAATTGGTCAATGATATTTAAAGAAGGCAGAGACCACTGATATATAATATAGACAGTTGTCACAAGAATGCTGAACACATGGCTGTATGGAAGAGACCAGGAAGTCAAGATATGCTCATCTGTGCAACAGTGGCACTAAACCTAGGAGGGTAATCAACAGCTTAATGACTGGCAAAGAGATCTGCTTAGTGAAAAGGAATGCTTAACTGTAATTGGGATCCATGGCATAATCCTATGGGTTCCAAGATCTCGGCCTCCTAGGGGAAATTCCCACTACCAGAAAGCTACAGAGAGGTTACATCTATTAGCACCTAGCCAAAATAGCAATATTGTCTTATTTAACCTACATTGATCTCTCTCTCCAATGGAGATATTGTTTGTATTTTTCAGAGGGCAGCAAAAGAGCAGGGAACAACTCAATTCTACCAAGAAGTCATTGGATGAAGGTTGACATTCTGGCAGGAGACAAACCACACCTAGCCTTCATACAGGGCCCAAATGAAACCTATGAGAAAGTGACAAGACAAACAGGAGCCCAATCACCACAGCAAGTCTGATAACCCATGAAAGGTCAATGGAGACAGATACGAACGATACCCATCACAACCCAGGGCAAAGACCCAGAGACACTTAAGATCTCAACAAAGCAGACTCAAAACTCACCCACTATGACTCGGAACTGAGCCGAAGAGGGGGCAGATAGAATGTAACAGCCATAGTAGGGAGACTATTCAGAGACATTGCTGCCCCCCCCCTCAGCAACAACACACAAGGGGAAAGAGAAAAATTAAAAAGAACAAAAAACTGTCTACCTCTGGTGCAGTTCATATCCCCCTAACCTATGGACAAATCCAGTATGAGTACCGAAGAAGTTCCCCAGTGGTTAGGGGACAGAGAGGAGGGAAACGGGGACACATTTACAAGATTTGCTCATACAATGTATATAATTATTCATAATAAAAATACTTTAAAAATTACTGTTAAAAAAACGGCAATGTAATAAAAGTTTGTGAAAGACTAAGGAACTCCTCTAAGTTAAAGGGAATTAGAGACATACAAACCAAATACAGTATGCCATCTTCAACTGCATTCTCTCCATAGAGGGGCAATGCTATAAAGTACTTCATTGAGTGATGAGGAAAATGAATACTAATTATAGAACAAAGCATTCAATGTTTTATTTTCTGATATGAATAACTGAATTGATGCTGCTTAAGAGAATGCCTTAGTTCTTAGAAATACACAGTAAAATATATAGAAGGGTGTAGTGTATATTACATATTTTCAAATGTTCTGAATACTGTCTTCTGCATTATTGAGAGATGCTTATATAATGTGATGATAATCTAGGGCACAATATAAACAACAAAGGACTTGGGAAAGAATATAGGAATTTTTTTATGTGTTATGCAACTTCTCTGTAAATTTGAAATTTTTTCCCAAGGAAGATGTTTTAATCTCTCATGATACTCCAGGAATATCCTTTAACAATTTTGTTCCTCAATTTACATGTGCAAATAGTTCATTTCAGAATCTTCTCAGATTGTGGCCAATTAAATAATAAACAAAATTGTGCATGGTGCACTGGCTCTAATTAAAGCCTATTAGATAAGGCAAGATGGGCCAATTTTCACATGGGTTGGGTGGGTGCCTGCATTTCTCATGTAAAGACCTCATGATCTTTACATGAGAAAATATTTGAAAGAATATTTTTTAATTTTTAAAATAAAGTTGGTAATTTTGTGATAGAGTGTTTAATAAATGCATGTAAATTTCTAAACTTTAAGAAAAATCTTAAGCAGGAAGCTAAGCCAAAAGCATTTCAAAAGCACAAAATCCTCATGTGCACACTATAATCTATTAAACAAGTAGTGGACATCATCTGGCAAGAGGGGCCATGAATAGAAGGGGAGAGAGTCTAAGCCTGTGAAAAATCAATCAGTCTGGCAACTCCTGGTTCCAGTCACCTGGTACTTCCCTCACTGAGCTGTTGACCGAAGTGACCCATGAGGTCCCAAAAACAAGACAGGATTCTGTCAAAGCTCTTGAGTACCCACCCCAGGCCTGAGGTAAGACCCTGTTGCTGAAGAAACCACAGAAAGCCATCTATCAGAATTGAGAGACTCTGCAAAGTCCCGAATGGTAACCAGCTGCCAAATGGTAGTTAGTGCAGAGCTGGAAGGTACCGCATATACTGCCAGGGGAAGCTGGTCATCCACCGCTGGAGTAAACAGAGACCACTGATATGATATGCAGTCTGCCACAATGAGTAGGCTGAACACACTACTGGGAAAGGACAGCAAAACATGAAACAAGCACTTGTACAAGGGAGGAGCCAAAGCCTCCATTAACAGCCTTTAATTCGGCCAAGTAATCCACTCAGTAATGGGGAGCCCTTAACTGGAACTGGGGACTCAGGGCAAAATACACTGGGAACCAAAATCTTAGACCTCCAAAGAGAAATGCACTATATGAGTGATTTACAAAGAGGCTACTAACAATAGAATCTAGCTAATTCAGAAATGTATATCTAAATTAACCTATACTGATCTCACTCTCCGATGGAGATTCTGTTTGTATTTTTCAGAAGGCAGCGAGAGAGCTATGGATCCTGTAACCCTACCAACAAACCGCAGGCTGATAGCTGACATCAGGGCAAGAGATGAGCCACACCAGGTCTTCCATGAAGGATCCATATAGAACCCCCCAGAGAGTGGTGGGATAAGCAAGGGACCTATAACCACAGCCAATCAGTCAACCCAGGATAAGCCAGCGAGACAGACACCAATGATTTTCAACACAACCTAAAGCAAAAGTACAGAGACCCCCTAAGACCTCAAAAATAAAGCAGCCTTAATATTCACCCACTATGACTCAGGGAACTGAGCGGAAGAGGGGACGGAAAAATTGTAAGAGCCATGATGGAGGAGAATATCCAGAGACATCGCTCCCCTCAGTAACAACATACAAAGGGGGGTGGAACTGGGTTGACTCCTAGGCTGTCCATAATCCCCTATACCATTATTGATCCAGTTTGCCCATGGAAGATGATACCCAGCTGATTGGGGCCAGGGAGGAGGGAAATGGGAATATCAACTCATTATTTGCTCACTCAATGTATCTAATTATGGACAATAAAAAAAAAAGAAAAATCAAGGTTGTATCCTCAACCAAAATGTCTATATCCCTGGATAAAATGGAGACAACTTCTAAATTCATGAGAGATAATAAGGGAAAGATTATTTCCCATCAATTTTAATGGCCAGATTACAGTTTGTATCTTAACATAATCCAAGGACTCCTTACATGTGCAAAGTTCTAATTAGTGTTAGTCTTCTTGCCAGAATCCCTCAACAGGGGAATGGGTGTGATTTTACTGTGTATGACCCATTTCTTTATAGCTGCATGAAGAAAGGGATTGTAATGGAGGCTGTAAGATCAACCTTGATGTTCTCTGTAAATGTAAATCATAGTTTCTAACAAAGAAGAGGGTGAATGAATAATAATTTTCCCTTCCCTATGTGCAAAACTGTGCAATGCAAACATGTTTTGATCTGTGGCCATGAAAATGCAATGAATGGTCTCTTTTTTTGGAAGGTTTATAAACCAGATGAAGGACAGAAAGCATATTAACAAATATATCCCTAAGGGTAAAAGTCAGGATGTTATATTAGTCCATTTTTAATTATTGAATGAAATACCCAAGATTGGGCACTTTATAAAGAAAAGAATTTTATTTAGCTAACAGTTTTTGAAACAGAAATTCCAATCAATTGGTAGCTCTATCAACCTGTCCTTTGGTGAGGGTCCCATGCTGATGGCATCATGAGAACATGAAGGAGAATGAACGTAGTGAAACAGGAAGGGAAACCATAAACCAAAGAGAGAAAGGCCAGGGAAGAGTCAGACTTTCTCCTTTATAACAACTCATTCTCCCAGCAATGAACTCAGTCCATGAAATCAGCATTAATTCCCTTTGAGGGCCACTTTCGTAATGACCTCTTACTAACTAGTTGCCACTTATTCACAGTCCCACCACACGTTAGCATTGCTGTCCTAGGGAACCTTGAGGAAACAAACAGCAATCTGACCATTACACATACTCAGTGCTAGGGGAATGGGTATAGGGTACTGAACAGTGTTTTCTACGTGCTCTACTGTGGATAGGTGGGGAAAGACAAATAAGAGCTTGGGAATTCATGTGCTCCCTAAGCTCTGACCATAGGTTCTAATGCACCCCACCCACCCACCCAACCCATCTCTGGCTTTGCTTTCCATGGCTTGCCTCTAGAACCATAATCAACCATGTTCTAAAAGAAATTTCTAAGTTTAAAATTACAAACTATTTTAGTGTGTGGTGAAATTCTTATGCCAGCTTGCCCAACACTTGAATTCTGCCTTTGTCCAGTGTACCTACAGTACATATGTCAGCTACTTGCCCGTTACTCAATTTGGTGCCCTCTTGGTTATCAGAGTCTCTCTGTTTTTGCAATGCTATGTTCCCCAAACCCTTAACCTCTTCCCAGTGTTCAAGAGGCATGATGCCAACAATTGGATCTACAAAAGAGAAGTTCCACAGTGTTTCCTTTCAGTCTACCCCACATCATCACAGGAAGAGTAAGGTAGAATGTAAGAAATTTTATGGGGAGATAGCCACATAACCTTTATTACAGTATATTGCTTTACTTATTCTGTTTAATTTTTAATTGCTTACTTAGACTAATTTATAAATTAAACATTATCATAGGTATCCATGTATAAGGGAAAACACAAAGAATTCATTAGTATTTATATTGGGAGTCTTGGACACAACTCCAGAAGACTACAGACACTCTTGCATAGGGCAATTTCATATATGCCCTCATGCACAAGTGTACATTTTGTCCATGGACTGGCCTCCCTCTGTCTCTTCTGCAAGTAGCCTCAATGGCCAAATACACCTGTTGACCATGATTACATACTAGGCTTTCCATCAGTTCATGAGCAATAAACAGTTCATGGCTGTTCCACTTCTGGTAATATCTTTTGAAGTTTGAGGATCCTGAGGATGCCCACCTTCCCTTGGGTATCCTTAAGTCCAGATGGTCACTAGTGAGAAAGCTTCTTTCAGGAAAATTCACTTTTCATCCAGGAGTCCAATATTGGAACACTCAGAAAACTCAAATCTCCACTGACCTCCCGTGACATGATCACCTGTGCCCTGGCCAGGGAAGCCACGAGGAAGAATCTGTCAGCCAACAGGGCAAAGCAATGCCTGATTCCTCTACAGCCGCAATCAGTGCTTCACAGGCCTTAGGCTTGTCACAGCCTGAGATTAGGTGGGCTGTTTGTAGTAAGCAGAGAAATAGTGCTTTTATGCCAAGAACAGCAAAACCCCATAAAGGAAGTTTAAGCACTTGTGAAATTTCCTGATACCTTAAACTATTTGATTCACATAGATAATAACTTCCAAGCAGCCAGCAGAAAAAGAAAGAAGAAAACAAATGAAATGAAATAAAACAAATACAAATAAAATAATTTCTAAAATAGATGTACTAAAGATGGGGAATCCTTTGTTTTAAACAGTGATTATCATGGATTATGGGCAGAAGAGTATTAATCCTTCTGCACCATAGTCAGAAAAAATCAAAAGAAAGACTGCTTTTTTACTGTCTCAAATATTTAAAGAATGCTTGCAACAGGAGGTGGGGGGGGGAGGAAGGTGAAGGAAGGGTCATGATCAAATAATGACTGAGTTCTAGAACAGCCTGTCTCAAGGTGGGCCGAGGAGCACCTGCGGCTGTGACCACCAAACCTGTGATTTATGTGGAGGTTAATGAGTCCCTGATCAATCTTGCTGATCAGAACTCTGGAGAGGGGTCACAGAAGACATATTTTGACAAACTCTTTAGGTGACCATCTCCTCAAATTTGAGGACCACTTCTGTTGAAGTGTCCCTTCAGTCTATTTAAACAGAGCTAAGAAAAGGTATTTCTATAGACCGATTCATGTTCCCAGATGTTAGTGCTGTGGGCATCCGAATTAGTACTCATAGAGATTATCTTTCATTTTGTTACTTCTAAGGTGGGTAAGGTGGAAAGAAGGAAGGAACGGAGCAAGGGCTCGGTATAAAAACAACTCCTTATGCCTTTCCCCAGGAAGGTGAAGAGCAAATCCAAGCAAGTGTTTTGCTTGGGCGTTTGTTGTCTTAGATCATTGGACATCAGCAGTAGAACATCAGCAGAGCTGGTGGCGTATGTTATTTTGTCTTCCATGGAATATATGGCAACTATCCAGAAAATCTGGCTCTGTTTTTACACTGTAATGTTCTTCAATACAGAGAGAAATAGTATTCCTATATTTTTTCCCTTTCCTTTGAAATTATTTCCCATGCCTTTCAGGGACCTTGGTATTGTTCCAAGACTTTCTAATCAATCAAACATTGGAAACTGTCGAAATGGATTTTCTTTGCTGGAGTTTATAAGGCAATACACATTTAATATCTGTTCACCATAAATCCTTCTTGTCTTTCATTTTTGTGTTCTTTTCCTTTGTTTCTTGAGTCTTTTTGTTGTTGTTGTTCTTAGACCTATTGAGTTATTTCCAATTTTTAAAGTTTTATTAAAAATGGCTTTTGAATTTTATTTTCAGAATATCCGAATAAGCAACATCTTGCATTCCTTTGGGATTGTGACTCAACTTCATTTGCAACAAGTCAAAAAACTGAATTTGTAGAACTCTGAGAGGGAGGAAATCTTCTGATTGAACTAGTTAGTGTGTTCAATCCTGTCAACAGTGAATTCTGATAATGTTTCATGAGTATGTAAAATAGCTTTATTGTTCCTTTAGTATATTAGGTGGCTGTCTTTGTGAACAACTAGAATATGTAGGTTTTTTTTTTACTATTGCTTCATTATAATCCATAATCATAAAAATTATATTTAATATAATCTTTGAAAATAAAGCCTTTTAGGTAAGCATCTTATAACTCTCTCATGCTTTACAGGTGATTCCCCCTGTCTTTTTTATGTCAATTACAATCAAACTCCATTCTGAATCTATATCATATGGGCCTTTATTTCTACATAAAACTATCAATTGACTTATGTTGATGACATGAACAGAAAAAAAATAATACATGAAAAGGCCGAAAAAAATGCCTTTAGTTCATGGCAACCATAGATTAAGAAATGAGAGTGTTGGTCGGTAGATGGTTGTTTGTGATTTGGGGCTTATCACTGATGTCATCTTTGAATCTTCACCAGCATGGTTCTGAGATCTAGGAAGCAGTTCTGTCACTTCTATGTGAGTCTATAGCTCAGCTGCTTACATTGAGCTGGGGACCAGGAGCATCCAGTCACCTAGAAACCTAGTACACATACAGACTTTCTGGCCCCATCTCAGATCTCCTGAGTCAGAATGTGTATCGAAAAGGATCTCTAGAGACTGTGTGCACCTTAACATTTGGTCTTCATGATCTACCCTGCATTCACAATCCTGAGTGACTTTAGTTTCTGAGGTGAACTATTTTTATTACATTTAATAAGACAATTATGATCCTACTTATAAACCTTTTATTTGCTTAGAATTTATTTTTTTACTACATACTATAATACAAAATTCATACTTACCTTACTTGGGTTAACTTTCTCCCCCCAAATAAATTAGACCAGCAGAGTTGCATGAAATGGTATTTCCCTTGTGCTCTATCTTTAGAAATGATCTCTCCAAGATATAACTTCACTATTGCTTCAGGGGTTGGCCCAAACATGTCTTGTAATAGGCTTGTAAAGTTACAAAAACAAACTCCAAAAGTGAGTGAATGTAAGAATGGCTACAGGAAAAAAAAAAAAAAGATGTCTTTCTCATGTGCCGCCCATTCTCCCTTTGTTCCAGGGGGATTTCACAGGTGTTGTAAAACACAAGGGCATATCTGTTTGCATCTCTACACAGTAATTCTTTTGTCACTTCCTCAAGTCTAGTTTAGCAGTTTGAAACTTTAATATTATGAACAATGAGTGTAGAGGAGCTGTATAGCCAAATTTATCCTGAACTCTATAGACCACTGAAACTCTCTTAAGGTGTATTGACTACATGACATTTTTATTTTACTCACTTAAAACCTCATCTCTGTCGTATGGCTGAAGATACCAAATGCATTAGTTGCAGGACATAAGGAAATCAAGCAAGAATGATGCTGGAGCCTTCCTCTCTCCTTACTAGCTGTCATAGGGCAGGAAAGTGCTATGAAGCCTGCTGGGAGATAAAAATCATCAGCAGACTAACCTACCCAACTATGGATCCACCCTGCAAGCTCTACTAGCAACTTTCAAGGCATAAAGTGACCACCAGTACAATAGTGTGACAGTCATGGAAGTTACCAAGTGCTCTCTGGTTGGATCTGAGACCCATTGCATGAAAGGGAATCCATCCCTAGCACTAACAACCTAGTCTAAATTCTATGGCAGGTAAGGCCAGTGACCCAGGGATAAGCCACTACCTTTGCCCTCTAATTTTGACATTATGTTTAGACCCACAGATTAGTCCTACCTTTGGTCAAAGAGGCTTCTCTGTTTAAGTGATGACTATGGGGAAACTCAAACCTTGTCACAATGATGAGAATAAGTGAGAGATGAGTTCTCAGAGATAACCGAGATATCCATCATGCTGTCCAAAGCTCTGGAATATTTTAGAAAAAGGGTGGAAAGAATGCAAGAGCCAGAGGATAAGGAGGAATAATTTGGGATAATTCCTTCCAACTTCATGTCTGTCACTTCATGATCCCAACATGGTTATCATTATATCATTATTGAACACATCAGCATTTTGACATGAATGCCTTTTTATGGCAAGAAAAAGAAAGTCCTCAAAATAGAGGAGGGACTATTCTGAGTTTAGTGGAAGGAGGAAAGGGGGGATGAGAAGAGGTCTATGATCATATTACATTATGTTCAAGTATGTAAATTGTCAATAAAATAAAACACCTTTCTATAAAATGGATCTGCACATTATTTCTTACAGTATGTATATAGTGTGTGTGTATGTATGTATGTTCATATGCACACGGGCATATGTTCGATGGTTTCACAATCACTCTACATTTTGTTTTCTGAGGCAGAGTGACAGGGTCTCTCATTTGATGCCAAAGTTCACAAATTCAGTTGGTCTAACGAGATAGATTGACCCAGATTTTCTCTGTTTGCCAAACCTGAGATTGCAGGGTGGGTGCCAAGCTCACCTAGCATTGACCATGGATCCTGGGGATGGCATTCTTGTCCTCACACTTGCACAGCAAGTACTTTATCCACAGAGTTGTCTCCCCAGTTACTGTACTTTACTTTTCAGCATAAATAACTGAGGTTTTTTAAGGTGCTTGTATCATATGATTAAATATTCAAGGTTACTAGAACCACTTTGCAGTTTTTAGAAGTGGACATGTTATGTAGATGAAACAATTTATAATTCAGAAAACTGTACTAATGTTTAGTGAATTGGAAAGAATATTAAAAAACATCAAATAGATTATTAAAAATAGAAAATTTGAGTTAAATATGTGCCAAATAAAAAATACTATTGTTCTTTATACATATAATGTACCCTTGGCTATATTGTGATATTTTTATGTTTTTTGTGAAATACATACTTTT
>PVHP010018530.1:0-33022 GCA_004024765.1 Zapus hudsonius
TAATCTTCACTCCAGTTCACTCATCACAGTTCTTGTACCTTTCTTTTACAGATACTGTATTTTTCTTTTCCTGCTTAATGTTCTTGCTCTTGAATCAATAGCTGCTCGTTTTCTGAGCCCTGTTTCTTATACACAAAGATCAGATGTGAGTCTGAAGGAAGCTTCCCAGTAGTTTCTTCCCCCTCCCCTTTCCCCTTCTTCCCTTTTCCTCTTCCTCCCCCCCCCCCTCCTCCTCCTCTTCCTTTTTTGAAATAGAATGTCTCTATGTAACTCAGTCTGGCTTGGAACTTGCATGGTAGCCCAGGCTGACTTTGGACTTGTGATCGTCCTGCCTCAACCTCTTGAGTGCTGGAACTATACACACACACCATCCTGTTGACGCCCAATTCAGTTTCTAAAGAACAAGACTGAAAGTATGAAATTCAGTCCTCTCTGTTAATTTTGCATTCGTTATTAGCAAATTGGATCTTAGCTGATTGAAATAAACCGATGTCATACATTTTCATTCTGACCCTGAATTCCTCTGTGATTGAGAAATCCATGCAGGCTTTATTTCACAAGATTTTAGCCCCTCCAGTGACAGAGTTTCTACACTATAGTGAGCCCCAGAGTGACAGGCATAAAGCATAATGCAGAGAGAATGTTCCAGAGGCCAGGGACAGTGGGGGTCTGAGCTGACTTTGAACCACTAAGAAAGTTCAGTCAAAGACTTGGAGGGAAATTTAAAGAATGGTGTGTGTGCGTGTGTGTGTGTGTGTGTGTGTGTGTGTGTGTGCATAAGGATATAAATGAAAGCATGAAATTGCAAGAAAAGCAATGCTAAATATTGAAATTGAGGTCTTGAGAGAAAAGAGCCAATGTAGGGGCTATAGCACCAAAGTAAAAATAATTTGGGTTCATTGGACTGGCTTATGTTGGAGGGTTGCCAGGAGGCAGATAGAGGAAGGGGAAGTCTGCTTATTAAGCCTTTCAAAATAACTTGCTAGGGATGTAAGTCAGAGTGCTTGCCTAGCCTGTCCAAAGCCCTGGATTCAATCTTCAGCAGAGAGAGAGAGAGAAAGAGAAACAGTGACTCTGAGATCCCCCAAAAAACATACTAGATATTCATCTAAATCATATTTGTCCTTGTGGGTGGTTACATTGAAAAACTAAACACTTATTGCAGTGATGCTATTAAATAAAGGTCCTATAAGCCAGGTGTGGTGGCGCATGCCTTTAGATCCAGCACTCTAAAGGGAGAGGTAGGAGAATCACCTTGAGTTCAAGGCCACCCTGAGACTAATTCCAGGTTAGCCTAGGCTAGAGCGAGACCCTACCTTGAAAAACCAAAAAGAAAAAAAAGTCCTTTAGCTATGGAGAGATGGCTCAGAGGTTAAAGGCACTTGCTCGCAAAGCCTGTTGGCTGGAGATCAATTCCCTAACACCCATGTAAAGCCAGGCACATTAAGGGGCTCACGCATATGGAGTTAATTTGCAGGGCAAGAGGCCCTGACATGGCCCAGATTCTCTCCCTTTCACTCTCTTGCATTCTTGCTCTTTGCTTACTAGTAAATAAATAAAGATAATTATAAAATCCCCTTTGGTAATTGCCTTCAAATGTTTCTGGGCTGTAAAAGCACATCAGTTTTACTACCTCAGTTTTCTGTCTCTATATTGTGACAATGTTGTGTTTTACATATAAATACATACTACTAAAATTGGGTCAGTTAGACATTTCTTTTATAAGTGGAGTATGTGGCAAATAGCTTTTACCCATTTCCAGAAATAATGCACTATGAAGAGGATATCTCGGGAAGATTTCATTTGTGGGTGCTGAGCACCATAAAGAACAGAGGAAATGCTGCAGGCCTGGTGGAGTCTTCAAAGAGGGATTCCAACCCAGGGAGCCACCACTGGGAGCTGCCCACAGAGACCAGATTCCATGCATGGCTATCTGCTGGGAATTTTATCTTGTCATCTTGATTGGAAAAGTTGTTATATGACAGCCTCGGACCACAGTGATGCCTGGCTGATGGTTCCCAATATATCACTCATCAGAGCGTCCTCTTAAGTCAGCATCAAGACCCAACCAGATGTGGAAGAAAGTGGATTTCATCATAACCTGAATCACCAAGACAGCCAGGTGGTGAAACTTGAAGAGACTAGACTCCGTCACTGGTATACCTTACTTAGCTTTGCTTCACAGAAACAATGGCCTTTCCGAAGAAAAGCCTTTCCTATTGAACGTGCACATAAGCTCCTCCCCTAATGGAGACCCAACTCTCAGAGGTTTGCCCTTGCTCCAGCCTGCTAAGGTCTATGGATCACGGATTCACTGCACTCTGCAGTTAGCTAGCAATGCACACACCTCCTTTCTTAGACACTCCCTAGTTTCAGGTTAAGGAAGAAGGTGCCCTGGAAGGATGAAGTTGACCACAACAAAAACCAGACATGCGTCACTTTATGCACAAACTTTTTCTTTATGTCTTCGTGTGTGTGTGTGTGTGTGTGTGTGTGTGTGTGTGTGTGTGTGTGTGTGGAAGTGCACTCACATAAGTGCTGTGGAACACAGAGGTCAATGTCAGGCCCTTCCTCAGTTGCTTTTGGTCATGTGTTTTGAGACAAGGTCTCGCTGTACCTGGAGCTCCAAGGGCTGATCTCCTCCCCAGTGCTGGGGTGCAGGCCAACTCTGCCACGCCTGGTTTTTACATGGGTCCTGGGATCTGAACTCAGGCCTTTTTGTATCTGCACAGCAAACACAGCAAGCAACTGTGTCATCTCCCCGGCCTCCTTTATGGTCCTTAGATCTGGCCTATACCTCTTCACCCATGTGAACTATAAGGTAAACGCAGCCCAGACGCCAGAAGAAACATTTTCTGAAACATCAGACAATTGCATCACCCACCTGTCTGGAACCCACATTCTTTTTCTTTGAAAAATCCTACAAAAGTTGTAAGATGGTCGTTGGTAGTCTTCCAACATGCTGGCTCATTCCCTGAGAGCTGTTCCTTCCTCATGGACTCCCTCAGGCAGCCCAAGACCAAACTTTGTGCTGTTACATCATCTCCTTTTGTCTCGTGCATTATTCTACATGTTAACTTCTTTCTCTGCCCAGTTTAAGTAGCATAACAATGATCTCTCTCCTCTCTCATTTCCCAGGGCTGCTCAGTGCTCCCTGTGTACCGATTAGGCTTGGCCTCAGACCCCACCCCAACCTGATAGGAAATAGTGACAGAGAAGGAACGGTATTCTGGGCAGGGCAGTGTTTTTCCACACTGCATTCTTTAGTAATCAATAAAGGGTTAATGACTTCCAAGGGAGTGTGTGTCTTTCTTTTTTTTTAAAAAATATTTTATTTATGTATTAGCAGAGAGCTACAGTGAGAGAGGGAAGGAGCCCAACAGACAGACAGAGAATGGGCCCACCAGGACCTCCAGCCACTGCAAACGAACTCCAGATGCATGTACCAGTTGGTGTATCTGGCCTACATGGGTGCTGGGGAATTGAACCCAGGTCCTTAGGCACTTTAACTGATGAACCATCAGGAGAGCGTTTCTTATTCTTCCTGCGGCTTGCCATTCTCCCAGCTCATCTTGGTGGGATCCTTGGAATGAACTCCTTAGGACCTGCAACCCTCCACTGTGCGGCACAACTGGAGAATTGAGTTAGGTCGTAAGAGTCCCTCAGATGAATCTGACTGAATTGTTTCGAGCAGGTAGAATATAACATGAGCCTCGGCTGGTTAGAGCACAAAGACACTTCCTTTCGTTTTGATGCATTCTTTTGTTCACTGAGATTTTGGTGTTAACATGTGCTTCTGTAATCATGCTCCTTATAGGTCCTCCATTGATTTTTCTTCGCTGGGAAAGTCTCAGAGGAAATAATGTAAAAGATCATTTGGGAAACTAAATAATTGTGGAGAACTTCGAACTTTTTGCAAAGGGAAAGGCTCTTCCCACCAGGATGCCGGAAAGAAATTGGTATTGGTGCTGAAATAGATCAATTAAATGAAGTCCAGAAACATATTCAGGGAAAGCACTTGGTGACATTTCTATGCAGGCCTGCATTCTGGCCCCTGTGTATGGGGTCCAGGGAGGCTACACGACAATCTCAGATTAAGCAGAAAACCCTACAGAGTGCTAAATTACTGCTGGTCAGGAACCTCTTGGCCCCTGGTTCCTGGCAGAAACCAGGGTTCATTCTTTCTAGAGGAAAGGGCCTCCAACTTAGATCATGGGTGTCTGCTCACCTATTCATTGCTGTGAATTGCCAGCTCGCTCCTGCCATCCTCTCTCTCCTCTCCTCTCCTCTCCTCTCCTCTCCTCTCCTCTCCTCTCCTCTCCTTTCCTCTCCTGCTGTTGCTGCTATATGATTATTTGAGCCAGTTTCCATGTGAGCAGGCACTGGTAAGTGAGCTGGACTAATAAACCTCCAAGTCCACCCTCTGCAACACAGCTTGAGGAAAGATCTCCATCAACTGAAGAGAGAGCTCAGGGATTAAAGGCGCTTGCTTGCAAAGCCTCCTGGCCAAGGTTTGGTTCCTCAGTATCCACATAAAGCCAGATGCACAAAGTGGCTCATTTGTCTGGAGTTCGTTTGCAGTGGCAGAGGCCCTGATGCCACCATACTCATTCTCTCTCATAAATAAAAATATTTTAAAGGGCTGAAGAGGTGACTCAGCAGTTAAGGTGCTTGCCTGCAAAGCCCGATAACCTGGGTTTGATCCCCCAGGACCCATGCAAACTGGTTGCAGAATGGCACATGCAACTGGAATTCAATTTCAGTGGCTAGAGGCCCTGGCACGCCCGTATTTTCTCTCTCTCTCTCTCTCTCTCTCTCTCTCTCTCTCTCTCTCTCTCTCTCTCTCTCTCTCTCCTCATTTTCTGTGTATTTCTGCTTGCAAATAAATAAAATAAAGTAAAATTTAAAAATTTTTTTGAAAAAAGGAATGATCACTCTCTACCAAATGCTAACCTGTTCTAGTCGAGAAGTTGAGTGTTTTGCAAGCAGCCTATGTTCTAGGCATTTAATTCTCATCATCATCACTGTTTGAAAACTGTGGCTTAGAGAGTTCGTCATTCTCAAGGTCACCTATGAAGACCAACCACGGTTGGCATTCTAACCTCCTTTGTGCTCTACAGCCTAAGCTTGGGATTTTGTTTATACAAATTGATATCAATGCAGAAAGTGAACTCATTAACTCATTATTACAGGATTCTATGGTGATAAACTCAACTTCCTAGATTCTAGTTAAGAAATCACAAAGAGAGCAAATCATGGCAATAATGTTCAAAAAACACAGACGTATTTGTTTGGTTTCTCAAATAACACCCTAGTTTTAATTTTTTTTTATTTTTCAGGTTTCAATATGATTCATTGTGTTTCTTGGCAAATATATTTTCAATATTGCAGCCTTTGACTAGGTGTTTGTTCTAGGTGCTTGTCTGTAAAAATAATTTGCAGGATGGTTAATTTTTAAATGCTTCCTGGCAGTTGGTTTAAACAGTATTCTATCCACTGGGAGAGCTGAGGAGTGAATGGGTTTTCCTTCTGTGAAGCTACTAAATGAATGACTGCTTACTCAGAGTAATTAAATTCTCAACTTCAACTCCATGTACAAAACTGCTTCTTTTCCTTTGTGTGTGTGTGCAGCATGCGTGCTGTGGTGTGTTTGTGGTGTGTGTGTGTGTGCAAATGCATCCACCCCATGCATGTGTGTGGAGGCCAGAGAACACTGAGCGTTCTTCTCTATCACTCCTACCTGAGGGTCTGTCCTCAGAATCACGTTTGCCAGAGAAAGAATTCATTTCACCGTTGTTTATACCAATGAAGAGGACATAATTGATTTTTCTTAGTATTTTTTAGTTCATCGCCTAGTGTTGAATTAAGACTATAGGAACCTTAATGACATCTAGAGCCTGGATATGTGCACGTGAGCATGTCTGTCTGTCCGTGTGCATGTGGAGGCCAGAGGACACCCTCAGGTCTGGCTCCTTGCAGACACTCTTCACTTTGGTGTTTGTTTTCAAGAGAGCCTCTTATTGGTCTGGGGCTTTCCAGTGAGCTTACGCTGGCTGGTTAGTGAGCCCCAGGGATATTCTTCTTTATGTCTCCCCAACGTTGGGATTGGAAGCGTGTGCCACCACTCAGCATTTTTACGTGGCTTCTGGGGAGCAAACTCAGGTCTTCACGCTTACAAGACAAGAACTTTACCAACTGCTCTATCTCCCCAGGCGTCACACATGTGCTAGACGATTTGCTTCTTTTATTTAATTTTCATATCACTATGTGATGTGATAGCATGGATGTCCTCAGCTGTCACCCTTGTCCTGGCTCCATACTGGACTGCAGAGCTACAACTCTTCCTTGGCTCTTAAAACATCTTCCTTTTTCTAGCCGGTCGTGGTGGCACACGCCTTTAGTCCCAGCACTCGGGAGGCAGAGGTAGGAGGATCACCATGAGTTCAAGGCCGCCCTGAGACGCCATAGTGAATTCCAGGCCAGCCTGGGCTAGAGTGAGACCCTACCTCGAAAAAACAAAAAACAAAAACATCTTCCCTTTTCTTCTGCATCTACTGTGCTAGAATCTTCTTATATTTTCCCCACAGGTCAAACCCTTGCCCAGAGTGGGATCATCACAGATCCGCTAAGGAGGTAAGTTTGCCACCACCGTGCAGAGCTCAGGCTGTCTTCTCCATCACGTCGGGGCATCGTCCACCATCACCAAAGAGGCGGCCTGGCAAAGCTCTCAAGGCCCTTCGCCCTCTTCCTCCTACCTTCTCTGAAGTCTCCACGTTCCCTAGTTTGTACTTCACTTTTCTTGGAAAATTCAGCCCTGCTTCAAGGGAGGTAGACATTATAACCACTAGGATCTTCAAAATGCAACTTGAGCATCACAGGGAGGCTTGGCCGGGATGGTGTCAGCTTCTAAGGGAGAGGCAGTGCTGGGTGGCCCCCCAGTGGGGGAGAGAATGAGTTCTATTCATGGCTACTTTCCCCTCAAGCAAGAGCCTTGGCTCGGTCCAATCCTCCAAGTAGCAACTTCCCTTGACCATCAAGCTGAAGTGTCAGGACACTTTTTTTCTGGAAAGAATGGGGTAGCACCAGTCACGATGGGACACACCTTTAATCCCAGCACTCAGGGGCAGAGGAGGATGACTGAATTTGAGGCCAGCCTGGAGCTACAGAGTGAGTTCCAGGTCCTACCTCAGTGAAAAAAAAGAAGAAAAGAAAAAGCAACCAGGTAGTGGCTATTGTAGACTCTGAGGAGGAGGAGGTCTGTGTTCTAAGTCCTCACCTTTGCCATGTAGCAACAAAAGCAACCACAGACAATACCTAAATTATCAGGTGAAGCTTGCTTCTGATCGTTTTATTTATGGACACAGAAATGTTAATTTCATATCATCTTCACATGGCATGAAATATGATTCTTCTAGCCCACCCCAAACCATTTGATACATAAAAACCATTGTTAGCTTGGAGCCATACCTGGTCCATGGGCCACAGTTCCTTGAGGCTGACACATGCATCATTAAGTGTTCTTTGGTCCTGCCTTGCTGGTCCCTTGTGGTAGATCACCTTGGGGATTGCATCTCTGTGATGCAATGAATTAGAACCTCTCTTCCCAGCCTACAGCTGGGCTTTCTGTCCAGATCATTCTTGTCTTTTTGTTTTATAGGCTTTCACTCTAGCCCAGGCTGACCTGGAACTCACTCCATAGCCCCAGGCTGACTTCAAACTCAAAGTGATCCTCCTACTTCAGCCTCCTAAGTGCTGCCATTAAAGTCATTAAGCCTGGCTTCAGATCATTCTTATTTTTGTCCGAAGAGTTTGAAATATTCTCCTTTATTTTATTATTTGTGACTATCAACGTGTGCTGTGGTGAGAAGGCTCACATAGTAAGACTATCCTTTCTTCTCTCTAGCGATCAGTTGTTCCAATATCTTTATTAAATCACAATTTTCCTGGAAAATCTGTGATACCTTTTTTAAAAGTAATATATTGAGTTGTTATCTCTGCTAGGATCTGTTTTGAAGCTAATTCTTTTTTTATTGATCACTGCCTTGTTTTATGTGTACCACTTTGATTTTGTTCCTCTAGTTTTATAGTTAAATAAAAAGCAAAACTAGTATACCCTTTATGGGGTTGGTGTGTGTGTGTGTGTGTGTGTGTGTGTGTGTGTGTGTGTGTGTGTGTGTGAACATGTGTATGTTTGTTTATAGGTGTGCAGGTACATGTGTGTATAAGTATGCACACTTAGTTGGGTCTCTTCCTCACTCACTTTCACTGAACCTGGAGATTCAGCTAGACTAGCCAGCCAGCAAGCCCAGGGATTCACCTGTCTGCCTCCCCAGTGCTGGGATTATAAGCAGACACCAACACACCCAGCATTTGACGTGGGTCCTAGGGATCTGAACTCAGGACCTCATGTGTGTTTGTCAGGCTCTTTACCCACTGAACTAGCTCCTCAGCAGCGTGCCCTCTCATGGTGTACTTTATCAAAATGATTTAGTATTTGTGGTAGAGTTTAGCTTGGCTCCTCTAATGCCCATAAAATGCTCCTTCTCTTTGTCAGAGGCTGAAATGACAAGCATTCAAGTTCATCTGCAGAGATAAAACTTCAGAAGCTGTGATTTTTAGTCCATTAGACTAAAACGAGAGGGTCTGGGCAAGCTATTACCTTCCAGATAAAAGGCACAATTTTCATGGATGCTTCTCCTGCCCCATCTTCTTGTCTTAGAAATAGATGTGTAGTAGCCATCTTTGAAATTAAGGGTTTATTTTATCAAGTTAGAAAACAGGTCAGTTAAGCCAAAAGGCTTTAACTGTGTAAAGCTAGAGCTTTCTGAGAAAATATCCTTTCTCTGGAACTATGGGGAAAAAGTTAGGTAAATACTGGCTAAATTCCGAGAGCGAGTTTTGTTTATTCACCCGGTTTAATAGGTCTTGGTTGACTATTTCCTTTATGTTACACGTGGGTATTTGAAAATGACCTCATTGTCAAAGGTTGATGAACACGCAGACAAGGGGTTGAAAATCAATTTGGACAACAATTCTGTTTTCCTCTGGAGAGAACAATGCTCAAATTGGAGCCCAGACAACTGCCTCTGTGGATTTTCACAGGAGCAATTTCCCAGCACCACCTGCTGGTATTCCCCAGGCTCCACTTACCCTTTGGGGATGACTTTTCCTGTCTTAAATCGCCTTGGGTAAGGAAGGTTAGCTTCCAGTAGACTAGGCCACCCTACTGGGGAGCCCATGGGTATAGGAATGACACTTGTCTGCCACATGAACCTGAGGTAGGCTGAGGGTACAAGAGATATGTCACGTGTTCTTAGAGATTAGGAGATGGGCCTGTTCAGGCTGGGAGGCTGAAGGTTTTCGTGAGAGCGGTGTTTGACCTCTCGTTCTTGGAACTATGGCTGAAATGCCACAGGGTATGAGCTGTTCACCCAATGCATGAGTCAAACAGGCTTTCTTGCTAGGTGTTCTTGCTACCACAGGTATAATTAGGAGTCCTTCAGAGAAGGACAGTGAGGAGGGACCAGTAGCTGACAAGCCATGACAGCGAATCACCTGCAGTGTTTGAGGAAATGGTGAACTAAGGAAGGCTTTGTCACTGTCATTGAGAATGACCTGTAGAGGTTTTCTGAGAAAACAAAATCTGTGCCCATTGAAGAATAGAAGAATAGCTTGACCTCATATGCTTGGATGGTGAGGCCTAAACTAGCTTCAGAGCTGGAAAGTTCTGATCCCAGGTAGGCAGGATAACTTATTGAGGTTTTTTGTCTTGATTTTCTTTGTATATTACTTGGTATTCCAAGCAGGTCGCCATGGTCTGTGTTCTTTTGCAGTAGCCTGGAGACCACCTCCCTTCTTGACCGAGCACATGATGTCAGGGAAGAGAGTTGTAGAGCAGCCTTAAATGAAGGTAATGCCTTTGGTAATTGTCGTAGTCGGCCACATGCCACTGGGATGAATCTTCAAACCAAGCACAATTTGGGGGAGGAAAGTATTTATTGAAACTACAGATTGAGGGGAAGTTCCATAACAGCAAAAGAGGCTGGCCCACTTTCACAGGTCTGAGCAGAGAGAAAAACTCACCACCTACACCACACACATAGAACAGGGACAGGCAGAAAGGCCAAAGAGAATTTCTTCTCCTTTATATAAGCTTAGGGTGGGGTCTTGCAGCCCTACTCCAGACTTAATGGCTTCCTGAGTCTCTGGAATTTCCTTCCTGCATGGCCCACACAGGAAAGGATGTTTACTTCCAGCTTCTTTGAGCTTCCTTACATCCTGCCCCTTGCTGAGAGGCTGGCTTCCTGCAAACATTCTCAGAGACCCACCCAAGATAATTTAAAAGATCCAAGTTGACAACAAAACCTGACCATCGCAGTAATGAATGAGCTAAGCTTGTTTCTGAAGGGAAGGAGTTGTCTTCCATACTTTCAGTAACCAATGAGGTTCTGCATGTGATCCACACTACCATGAACCTCAGGAAGGTGGCAGGGCCTCCAGCAGTAGTGACAGTGTATTGAAGTCAGGAAGATCTTTCTGGACTCTGGGTATTGAGGATCTTGGCTCTAGCAAAGACTTCTATGGAAAACCAGAACACTCACCTGCAAGGATCTAGGTAAACTTGGCCTTCCGGGGATCTTGAAAGAATCATTTTGATAACCATGGAGACCATGTCCACTCATAGATCATTCTGGATTTTGCATAAACCAAAAACTAAGCATGATTATACTTTGTGTCAAGGGTTCTGGGCTTTGAATCCAGAGCTTCATGCATGCTAACTAAGTGTTCTACCACTGAAATACATCCCAGCCCTACATATATTTTTTTTCTTTCTTTTTTTTTTTTTTTTTTTTTGGTTTTTCGAGGTAGGGTCTCGCTCTAGCCCAGGCTGACCTGGAATTCACTCTGTAGTCTCAGGTTGGCCTCGAACTCATGGCAATCCTCCTACCTCTGCCTCCCGAGTGCTGGGATTAAAGGCGTGCGCCACCATGCCTGGCTCTATATTTTTCTTTTTTAAAAAATACTTTATTATTTATTTACAAGGAGACAGACACTCTTGGAGACAGAGATAGAGAGAAAGAGAAAGAAAGAATGGGCACACCAGAGCCTCTAGCCACTGCAAACAAACTCCAGATGCATGCACCACTTTGTGCATCCGGCTTTACGTGAGTACTGGAGAATTGAACTTGGGTCATGAAGCTTTGCAGGCAAGTGCCCTAACTTCTGAGCCATCTCTCTAGCTCTGCCCCCACCTCCAGCCCTACATTTTAATGTTTTGGAAAAGGAATAATGACAATATAGTGGGTGTAATTACGTGAAATTCAAATTTCAGCATCCATAACATAAATAGTCTGCTTAAGACACAGTCAAGCTCATTCATTTATCTATGGCTCAAGGCCTCATTCAAGTTATAATGGCAGAGGAGCTGTGACACAGCTACCTGTTCTGCAAAGCCTAAGATGGTTGCTATCTGGTTCTTTACAGGTTGTCCTACAAAAATCACTGAAACTGGGCTGAAGAGATAGCTTAGCAGTTAAGGCATTTGTCTGCAATGCAGAAGGACTCGAGTTCGATTCCACAGTGCCCATATAAAGCCAGATGCACAAGAGGGCGTATGTGTCTGGAGTTCGTGCTGTGCCCATATTCTCTCTCTCTCTCTCTCTCTCTCTCTCTCTCTCTCTCTCTCTAATAAATAAATAAAGTATATTTTTTAAAAAATCACTGAAACTTATACTGGTGGCAATGACATGGGAAAGACTGGTTGCAAAAGCCACTTTACCCCATATAATTTCTTCTTCTGAGGGTCATGACTAGTCCCGAGACCTAATATTCCTCTGCACCTCTCTCCATTTCTGCCTCATCCCTTACGATCACATCCTAGTCATATGAGCTGAGCTGCTGTGGAAGCCAGGAAGATAGGAGGAGAGAGCCTCAATGAGATTTGGGTGAAAATATAAAGGCTAGGGTGAAGCCGGGTGTGATGTAGAACAGATGAAAGGGTCATGGGTGCTAAGGTCTGAGGCACACCCCACACTCCCAACCCTTTCTGAGTACCTCCTCCTCTGGCACCCACTCACCAGGGCTCTGGCTGATCATTTGATTTCCAAGGAGAGACGTGACAATCTCCTCTCTGATCCTGCTTGGCCCTGGCTTTTCTGTAATCTCACTGGAAATGGAGCCAACAAATCTCGGGATATACCTCCTGCAGAGTCAGGATAATGTGTGAGTCACAACCCTGCTGGCTTAGTTTGATTTAAAAACAGAGATGTTGTTCACAACTCTTCCTCTGAAGTAGGCTCTACGCACTTACTCTGATCGCTTCCTTCATCTGCTCACTTGGCCTGCGTCTCTGAGGCTGTGCCAGTGGAGGGCCGGAGCCTCCTTCAGATGGGCTGGGATCAGAGTTTGGGAATCAGGAATTTCACTTTCTGGCTCTTGCTCTAATCCCGTTTTCCTGCTCATTACTATCCCTTCTCCACAATGAAAGACTCTCAAAAAGAGCTTTTGTCTGTCCCTAGTACAGCTGTGAGCAAGTCCCTGAGGGAGGTGGTGTCAACAGCAGCCAGGTTGGCTCTGCACCAATTGCTCGTTTCAAACCACTTATGGGAAGCCATCTTAGTGTGAGGACAGGCTGGTCTGGGGAGGAAACCAGTGTTACCCTGGAACCCCAGCTTATACCTTCTACCTGCCATTTCCTCCTCTCCAAAGTCTCTTCCAGGGTCTCCCTGCTTCCAGATATGTCTGACAGAGCATGTAGCTAGTGAAATCTCCCCCGGATGGTCAAGGCTGGGGCAGATACACTCTGGCAGGCTCCATTCTCTGTCCAGGAGGGACCACTGTATCGGGCCCTTCTCTCCTGCATCTTTAGCACTCCTGGAGGGGAGGCTTCCTATCAACATGAAAACATGCTCTTTCCTTCCATCACCAGAACCAAAGCATAGAAGATACCCATGTTCCTCTTTAGACACAGCTCGTGTTTATGGACAAAGTCCTTTATAGTATTGCTCTCATCTCTACCCCACCCCCACCTCCTGGTCCACCTGCTACCTGTAGTGATTAGAACCACTTTGCTGAAGTTTGTATTTTCAGTCCTCACCTTGCCTGACCTCTGTTGACTATTCTCTTCTTGTAACATGTTTTCCTTTGGCCTCGGTGACATTGCACAACCCTGGAATTTTCTCTTTTCTCTGGCTACTTTTCCTGTCTCCTCTATCAGATCCTCATCTTGGACTCCTTCCTGAAGAGACTGCATCTAATTCTTGGACTGTAATGCTACTAGAGAGCTTAGTCTTTATAGCAAAATGGTCCTCACATAGGTTTGGCACTGTTGGCTCTGGAAGGGAAAGCCGAGGTGGGTCAGGATAGACCTGGGGAAGAGGGAAAATGTGCTTTCACCCATGGCCACCACTGAAGAAGCAGCTCGAGCTTTTCTCCTCAGCTGAGAAAGTCATTCATTAGGGCTGAGATCTGAGCCAAGTATGTCCATCCTGGAGGTCCTGGTTTGGATCCTTAATCAGCCCTGGGGTCTCTTAAGCCAGGGCCTTTAGTCACTTTGATTAGTTTTGGTTTCCCAAAGCACATATCTGTATGACCCCATTTATGTGAAATATTCAGAGCAGGCAAATCCATGCAGATGGAAGGCAGATTCATGGCTGCCAGGGTTCATGGGAAGGGGAAATGGAGGCTGACTGTTTAACAGATATGTGGTTTCCTTTGGGGTTGGTGAAAATGTTCTACAACTAGACAGTGGTGATGTCACACAACACTGTAATTGTCCTGCATGTCACTAATGGCTGAGGTTTACCCCAGAAGACGAACTATGGACAATGGTGCATTCCAGATCAGCAGGATGAGGAGGCAAGGAAAACCACTCTTTTGGACTGAGAAGATGGTTCAGTAGGTCAAGCCCTTGCCATACCAGCATGAGACCTGAGTTTGGGTCCCTAGTAGCCCCGGAAAATGCTGGGTGTGGTGTTGGGTCCTGTAATTCAATAAATACCAGGTGAGGCAGAGAGGAAGGTATATGACATTAACCTCTGTCTTGCACACATGTGCACCCACATGCATATAAACACACACACACTCACCACAAACCCATTCTTTCCCTGAACACAGTGTATGGGAAGTGCTTTCCTACAGAAAAACTGGAATTTCTAAGTGCTATCAGTAGTTCTCACAAGAATGTGGTATGAAAGCAGGATACAAGTTCAAGTTCAAGTTGTATTCCTAACTCTGTTTACTTTTGAGTCAATGTTTCTGTGAGCATGAATAGATCAGGTTTGATTTTTGGTAGATCATTCAGGTAGGAAAGGAGGCTGATATGAAATATTTCAGGTCATGAGCTGGCAAGGCTTGGTAACCTTTTAGAGATGTTTAGCAAAGCCCTTGACAAGTGGAGTGTGTGGTTGTCATTGTTTCTCTTGACAACTCAATGAGGGAACATTTAAGCTGGGATCTGAGCCAAGTAGGCCCATCGTTACTGGTCCTGGGAACCCTGGGGGGCGGGGAGCTTGGGTCAGAAAGGAGGGAACTGGCTGGGAAGGAGCTACTGGGCCCACCGATGGCTCTGCTTGGAGGTGCTGAGTCAGCAGCCAGGATTGCACTGTCTCTTTTTTTCACTGGGCATTTAATCTGCTGTGACCCCAGGAGTCATGATGACAGGCTCATCTTATCTGACACGTCACATGTCTTTGTCCTGCTGATAAATGTGAGTGAACCACACTGTTTGGAGAAACTTCTAGAGTTTGCTTGCTTGCATTTTCTCCCTTACTTCATTTCCTGACATGTAAACAAGCTAAGTGGGAGCCTGTGTGATAACAAGAGAGCTCTGCTGTCCTCCTGGTATCCTGTTATCATAGAGTTCAAGTCGAGCTTAGTCTAACGCTCCCCCTTTTCTGGGTATGTGATTAGAGCGGGGGGAGGGGGTAGATATCAATTTTAATTCTTTCTCTGTGGGACTCAGCATGGTATAGTTGGAAGAAATGGACCTTGGAACCAGCAGCGGATTCAAATTCCACTTCCCAAGTCAAGTTTTAGATTCTCATCTTTACCAGGACATAAATAAAAATATTGAACCCAAATTATTTTTGAGATTTCTACACAAGAGTGGGAAAGGACTTCCTATACCGTGGTGTTCAGTGTAAACAGGATGGAATGATGGGGAAGCTGTTGGGAATGTGGAATTCAGCTGGAAACAAGAAGACAGCTTTCAGGACTCGGTTTCTCCCTCCTCTCTTCCAAAGCTGCCTCCTTCCTGGCCCAGTGTCCTCACTCTGGACCTCTAATGGTACCAGTTTCTCTACAGGCTTTTCCTCCTGTCTGCTCCCCGGCTGAATGTGGGCCCTGCTGAGGAAGAAATTATAGACTGTGATCTCCGTCCTTGGTGCAAAGAATCTTCTGACTTCTTCCTTTCTCTCCTTAGGATTTACTTTCTTTAAAATACCCTGGCCTTCCTTTGCCATATTTTCTGCCACACACAGAACCATTCCTAACCTTGACCTCCCAGAAAGTAGGTGGTTCAGGCCAGCTCCCTTGGTGGCATGCTGTGTTTGGTTGCCCCAGAAATGCCCGTGGAGCAGCCAGCAGTGGAGTGAGTCAACAGATGGCTTTTTGCTTTCACTTATTAACCTGGCTCACGTCAACCACTGGCAGGGAAACAACTGCTGTCTGTTTCTCCTCTTCTTTTCTTAGGCATCAGCCATTTGAATAAACCCAATTAATCATATCAGTTTGCATGCAGGATATAGCTTTAAAAATTATTTATGTCTTTACGTGCATGTGTGTGTGTGTGTCTGTGTGTGTGTGTGTGTGTCTGTGTATGGGTGTGTGCATGTCAGGGCACACGTGTGGAGATCAGAGGACGACCTCGAGGTATCCACACTCTACTTTCTGTAAGACAGGGCTTCTTGCTTGGAAACCTGGCCTGGGAGACTCTGCTTCCCATTGGATAAGAACTGCCATCCTCTCTCTCTCTCTCTCTCTCTCTCTCTCTCTCTCTCTCTCTCTCTCTCTCTCTCTCTCTCTGCTTGAAAATGAATAAATAAAATATTAAAAAAAGAACTGCCATCACAGACAAAGCAACATTTTGCATCTAGCTTCATGTGCATGCTGGAGAATTGAACCTGGGCTGGCAGGCTCTGTGTGCATGCTGGGAAATTGAACATGGCTTAGGAGATTATATATGCATGCTGGGAATTGAACCTGGGATGGCAGGCTCTGTGTGAATGCTGGAGAATTGAACCTGGGCTGGCTGGCTCTATGTGCATGCTAGGGAAATGAACCTGGGCTGTCAGGCTCTGTGTGCATGCTGGGAAATTGAACATGGCTTAGGAGATTCTATATGCATGCTGGGAAATTGAACCTGGCCTGGCAGGCTTTGAAAGCAAGCACCTTTAACCACTGAACCATCTCCCTTACCCCATTGATGTGTTCTTAGAACTGTTCTAAGATAGTTCGCATATTAACTGTAGAAACTCAATTAACAACAGCTCTGGATTAGGAACAATTCTTGTCCTCATTTTATAAAGAAAAAGAGACTCATCCAAGGTGGCATAACCAGTTGGTGATCAACAAACTAAGGAGATTTAATTCTGCATTTTGGCCTTTTAACATTGCACTAAAGCAGACCGGGGTGTCTGAAAAGACTTTCAGTGAATGTGGAGGTCTAAATTTTGGATTAGGACTCAGATGTCAATGGCTAGCTGGGATATAATTGGCAGCTTTTGAATGAAACTTGTTATTTTTACATTTGTACAATCAGAGTTTGTTATAAAGATGTACATCTATTTAACTGTCTTAGGGAAATATCCTTTTCCCAAACATACTGAGAGACATTGAACAAATGAGAACAATGTATGACACATATGCATGAAGATACCATGATGATGCCCATCAGTTAGTATGATAATCTAAAAAAAATTAATCAAAAGATATGTTAGATTGTTCTATAAAATATTAAACTTTAGCCACAGCCATTCAACCAACTCAGGATAAGCCAAATATGTTTGTGTTTTTCAGGATACAACGAGAGAGCTGTGGCCCATCTAACCTTACCAACCAACCTTAGGCCGATGGATGAGATCCTGACAAGAGAGGAGCCACCACAGTCATATCAGGGAGGATCCATAGGGAACTCCGCAGACAATGAATGATGAACAAGGGACCTATAACCACAGTCATTCAATCAACACAGGATAGGCCACTGAGACAGAAACCAGGGATTTTTGACACAAGGACCTCTAAGCTCGCAACATTAAAGCAGCCTTATTACTCACCCACCACGACTCAGGGAACTGAGCGGAAGAGGGAGCGGAAAGATTGTGAGAGCCGTGGTGGGGGAGACGGTCCGGAGGCATAGCACCCATCAGTAACAACACACTTGGGTAAGGAAGACCGAGATGAGTACTAAGATATATAGGATCCCTTGCCACAAGGACTAATCCAGACAGCCCACGAAGGAGGATATACAACTGATCAGGGATGGGGAGGGGGGGAAGTGGGGAGTTCGGGATAACAACGCATGGTTTGCCCACTAAATAATGTAACTCATTATGGATAATAAATAAAAAAAATTAAACTTTATTCTACTAATCAAAAGAAAGTAAAATTTGTCCACAAAATTTTCCTTTTTTGTAAATGTGTGTGTCATATGTGTGGTTTGTGTGTGTACATATGGTATATGCACATGTATGCAGTTTTGTGTGCCCCGTGTAATGTGTGTGGAGGCCAGAGACATCATGTATTCTTCCTCTTATTTCTCTGAGCAATTGTCTCTCAAGGAACCTAGACCTTGCCATTTCTTCAGTTAGGCTGGCTGACCAGGGAGCCCCAGTGCCTCCTGTCTCCACCCGCTTTCAGCATTGGTGTTACAGGAATGTATGGCCGGGTCCATCTTTTACACATGAGTGCTGGGGATCAAATGCAGGACTTCATATTTGCACAGCAAGTGGCTCTTACCCACTAAGCCAACCTTTTGTACCCCTCCTTCTTATTCTAGGTTCAATTTATATCTTTAAAAGTATCACCTCTCCTCAGGATTGGGGTGGCCTCAAAACCATAGTACTAATCTGCAAAAAAATGAAAATGAATATGTAAGTTGCTTCTGCTTTCAGACATATCCTCCAGGATCAAGGCTGTCTCCCAAGCCTTATCTGATGCTTTGAATCGGAGAGAAGGAGAAAGCTAATTTCAATGGTAAGATGCAGAGAAATGACCCCCGCTTGGATACTTGTGTGGTGGGTGAGGTCGCTGTAATGAGTGTGCATGACGGTGTAGTAGTTCCTAGAGTCCCAGAGGCTGTTGAGCTGGGGTTATGCTCCCTGAAGATGGCTGTCACCGTCTCCTAACTATTATTATCTGGAGTCTTGCCAGTAGCATTCCTGGTGACATTCCCATGGAACCTACAAACTTCCTATAATAGCACAGGCTCTGGTGTGACATGGACCACAGCAAACACGGGCTCCACAGTTCTCTCTCCCTGTTAAGATGCATGGAACTGAACACATATCCTTGACCTGTGTCATGGTTTGATCCAGGGATCCCCCACAAACAAACGAATGTGTTCTGATTGATAGATCGTCAGCTCTCAGCTGATGGCAGTTTGGGTTTCACAACCTCGATGGAGCTGTGTAGTTGAGGGCGGGCTTATGGGGTTATAAGCCAGCTTCCCCTTGCCAGTGTTTGGCACACCTTCCTGCTGCTGTTTGCAGGGCTGTGGCGGAGGTGATGTCCACCCCTCTGCTCAGGCCATCATTTTCCCTGCCAGGATGGAGTCTCCCCTCGAGTCCTTAAGCCAAATAAACCCATTCCTCCACAAGCCACTTTTGTTTGGGTTCTTTCTGCACAGCAACTAGAAAGCTGACCGCAACAACCTGTTTACTAAAGAAACACACTGATTAACTGGCATGAATGTTGAAACATGAAGCTTACGTTGTCATTAGAGAAAGATAATCTGTTCTAACCACAAAGATCGTAAAAGTACATTTGAAAGCATAGTTCAGGGCGGGTGAAGGAAGAGCATCAGTGATTATTGAGCACTTTGTACAGCACATCTTATTTCATCTCGAGGAGCCCTAGAAAGTAGGTGTTACTAGTATCTGGGGAAACAGAGGCTTTGAAGATAGAAATGACTGTTTATAGTCACTGAGCTGGTCAGTGGCAAAGCTGGAATTCCCATCCAGTCAAACTGGAACATTCTTATTTGTAACTGTTGAGCAATGCTTCTAGGCCCTGTAAGCCCAGGACGCTTCTCTGCAGCCATTTTTAAATTTAAATCTGCATTTTATATGAACAGATTGTGGTGTAAAGTATTAGCTTTGCCTCCAAATGCTTTTTCAGCTTATAGTTTTCCCCAAATGGTCAAGACATCATTTGTAAGACAACTCTTTCTCTCTGTGTGTTATATATAAAATGTACATTTCCTGTGAATTGAGGCTGCATTGCACTTTTTTCTCTTCAGGAGTTTCAATATCCAAGGTATCTTCCTATTTTGCTGCTCATAACACTAGCTTCCACTTTTTTTTACACTCCTTCCTAGAGAAAGTGCACTCCACAGACATTAGGGGTTAATGCTCATTTTACTACCTGGTTGCATCAGTCAGTCAAGAACCAGGAAATCAACCTGCCCCCAGTCTCATTTGGGCTGCGCTGTTTCCTAAAGACCCTCTTCTGCTCTGTGCTTCTCATGGGTCCAAGTCCTGATGGGAATGTCGTAGGCTAAGTCAAAGGTCATCAGCACCATGTCACCACTCCAGCTTCACAGTCTTTCTGGCCCCAAACCTTTGGTGACCAAGAAATCTGGATCTCTTGAGGGCGTGAGGGAAGGACCTGTGTGAGTCTTCCTAGCATAGGTGAGTCCTGTTCTCTGTCCCTGGGTGTGACAGCTGTGTCTCCTTACTTCCTGCGGGTCTTCAGCCTCAGTGAGCCTCAGTGTGGCTACTGTATTGGAGCACCGGATGTCACCTGAGCAGGGAAACCCATTCCTTTTGTCCTGCCGTCCTACCTACCAGGTCTTGCTCTTTGCTAAATACTTCCAGATGCTGCTTTATTGTCTCACATTTCTGTGACAAATCTCCAATTTGTAGAAGAGATAAAAATCAAAAGCTCCATAACTAAAACCGAGATATAGAGGAACTTTGTGGAAATTCTAATTGATCCATGTGAGGCAAAGCTGTTCAACTGTGTTCCACAAAGTATGCATGTCTCCTCCTGACTCGTTCATTTGTCTCCCAGTGGCTTGGGTCCACAACAAAGTCCAGGATTTTCCAGGTCAGACTCTGGGCTCGCACCCTCTAGCCTCTGCCTTCTCCAAGCCCATTTTTCAATTAGGTTTTCTTACAGGACTAAGAGTGGAGCTGGAGTTAAACTTGAAGGAGACAAGGTCACACACTTGAAAGGACCGGGCATGTGGTCTGAGGTTTGCAGTGTAACCTGAACTTTCTGCATGCTCAGCTAGGGAAGGAGGTCACCCAGCCCTGCCAAGCTGGAAGAATTGGCCAAAAGCCTTGTTCTAAAAGACTTCTAGAAACCTCAGCTCTCTTGAAGTAAGGAATGAAATTGTGGGTTAGCAGGAGCTTGGCAAAAGTGAGAGAATAGTGGATTTCATTGAGATTTTCATATTTCCTCGCACACATTTTGAGGCATCTGTTAATGCTTTCGACATCTCTGTTGGTACTTATGTCCTTCTAAAACTTGGGGTACATGTACCTTGGGGTACATATACTTACTTGTGTTGCTTTAATGCTTAACAATTAGATTTACTAGAGGGTTATTTATTTCTTGATTGCTTTTTTTTTTCTCAAAGAACTAGTTTTTGTATAGATTGATCTGCTTTAGACAGTTTGGTTTTCTGATTAATTTGTACCTTTATCTTTATTCTTTTTTAAAAAAATATTTTATTTATTTATGAGAGAGAGAGAGAGAGAGAGAGAGAGAGAGAGAGAGAGAGAGAAAGAGGCAGACAGAGAGAGACAGAGAATGGGCACACCAGGGCCTCCAGCCACTGCTGCAAATGAATTCCAGAAACATGGGCCCTCTTGTACATCTGGCTTTACATGGGCACTAGGGAATCGAACTTGGGTCCTTCTGCATTACAGGCAAACACCTTAACCGCTAAGCCATCTCTTCAGCCCTATCTTTATTCTTTTCATCGTGACTGCTTTAAGGGTGAATTTTGCATAAATTCCTATCAGTGAATGTTAACACATCATTATTAGTCTTTATTCAATAATAAAAGTATTACTAAATGGCAACATTCCATTCACATTTATAAATTTCTTTGCTTTTGAAACTATTTATTTAGTCAGCTAGTTATGGAGCATGTGGCACTGTGTGTATGTGGAGGCCAAGGAAAATTTCAAGATGGCTAATCTCCTCCTTCTTTGAGAAAGGGTCTTTTGCAGCTCCAAACACACTGTCAGATTGCAAACAAATGTCAGGGTAGCTGCCCTGGGCCTTCAGATTCTCCTGGCTCCACCTCCCTCTCACACGCACCGCTTTGCATCCAGCTTCAACTAGGTCATGGAAAATTGAACTTGGACAAGCTAATGCCTTTAGCTGCTAAGCCATCTCCCAAAGCCCAATAAATTGTACTTTCTAAATGAAGTGTTATAATATTTTCATTTCTTGGGGATGGTGGGAGAAGTCTTTTCTAGTTTCCAATTGATAGGTGTTAGAAATCGAGATGAGGGCTGGAGAGATGGCTCAACGGTTAAGGCACTTGCCTCCAGTGCCTAAGGCCCTGGGATCAATTCCCCAGGACCCACATAAGCCAGACTCCTCTCTCTCTCTCCCTCTCTCTCTCTCTCTCTCTCTCTCTCTCTCTCTGTATCTCTGCTTGAAAATGAATAAATAAAAATATTAAAAAAAAAAAAGAAATCGAGATGGAACTTCTGTGACCCCTGCCAACAATATCGGAAGCAACACAGAAATCACTGTCACCCAGCCATACGAGCCTTGTTTCACCTGAGAGGTTTCTGTAGAGCTACAAGCAAGAAACTCTGATCAATGAGATGCAAAGTCACATTTTAGTAATGTGAGCCGACCCACAATTGCGCCCAGGGAGAAGCCCAAGGAAGCAAGGTCAAATCCGAACAGAGGCCTTGCTGTAAATCTTGAGATCAAACCGTTCAGGCATCATGTGCCCAGAGCTGGCTGGATTCTGAGAGTACAGCAGACCATCCCCAGGAGGTGGGTGCCCTGATACCCGAGCCAGAAGAGGAAGAGGGTGAGGGGTGGGGGGAGGAATTCGCAGGGGAAGCCATGGGACAGAGTCCTGCAGCATGGGAGCCAGAAGACAAGACGCCCAGAGTTCCTCCTCCCTTGTCTAGTATGGTTTCTTTGTAATGTCTGTTAGGCTTTTGTGATCAGAGAAGATGATGTGAGAATCTGTGTTTTAGAATTTAATGCTGTTTTCACGCTGGGCTGCTTTGTGACATTTTAAAAGAAATGGTATTATATGTACATATAGAGTTCATTACATGTATTTTTATTACATGTATTTTTTCAAAATGTCTACATTGTTCTTTTTTAAAAATATTTTATTTATTCATTTTCAAGGAGAGAGAGAGAGAGAGAGAGAGAGAGAGAGAGAGAGAGAGAGAGAGAGAGAGAGAGAGAGAGAACCAGGGACTTGTGGGTCAGGCTTATGTGGATACTGGGGAATTGAACCTGGGGCCTTAGGCACTAGAGGCAAGTGCCTTAACTGCTGAGCCATCTCTCCAGCCCCTAAAGTTCTTTTAAATTATTTTCTTATTTCCTCCCTTCTTTCCACTTTTAACCTTCTGTCCCCTTCTTTCTCTCCTCCCCTTTCTTCTTTCCTAAGTATTCATTTCATTCCCCCCCCCCCCCAGTCTTCGTTTGGAGAGCACATATCTTCTTTTTAGCGTCACTGTGTTATATTTTCTTTTAAAACTGCAATATGACCTGCATGATAGTGCATGTTTTTAATCCTAACATTTGGGAGGCTGAGGTAGGAGGTTTGCTGTGAGTTCAAGGCCAGCCCAGACTACAGAGTGAGTTTCAGGTCAGCCTGTATTACAGTGAGACCCTGTCTCAACAACCAACCAACATTCCCCCCTTCCCCCCCAAAAAAAAAGTAAACTCATGAATATGTGCTTTCACGGCCACTAAACAATATCCAGAAAAATTAATCTCTCAGTTGATATATGCAAACTTATTTGATGGTCCCCTTTCTTATGTTTTGATCTTTTAAAATATAATCAGAGAATTCATCCTAGATAATTGTCATTATATGGTGATTTGACACAGATTTGCATATTTATAACCACCACATATATTTTAAAGAATTTATATATGAATCAGTTTACTATTATTATTTATTATTATTGAGATACTTTAAGTTTTTAAAGAGCTGATTTTAACTACATCTAAAGAAGCTATGTCACATGGATTAAATCTCTTAAAATTTAGTGAACATCCTCGCCATCCATAAGATGGTTTAGTTGGTAGGTGCCTCATTTTCACTGAGAATGGACGTGAATGCACCTTGGCAAGGTGGAGTGCTCTGAGACGGTGAGCGAGGAGGATGGTTAGTAGTGCTGAAGTCTTCTCTGTCTTCGTTGGTTTTCTGTCTGCTGCTTTTGCAAATTATTAAGAGAGGCGTTAAAGTCCCTATTAATGCAGAATTGTCTGTTTTTCATTGCAAATCTAGCAGCTTTTGCCTGCTGTAGGTTTAAGCTTTGCCACAAGGTACACAAATACCGTGGGCTATCTAATTCTCTGAATCACTTCGAAAAGGGAATTTGCAGTGCCAACCTGGTGATGCACATCTTGAGAGAAGCTGGTGTCTTTAAGCACCTGTAGAAATTACTTCTCCCTTGGGCTGGAGAAATGGCTCAACAGTTAAGGCACTTGCCTGGTAAACCTAAGGCCCCAGGTTCGATTCCCTCTTACTCACATAAAGCCAGATGCATAAGGTGGCCAATGCATCTGGAGTTCATTTCTCTCTCTCTCTCTCTCTCTCTCTCTCTCTCTCTCTCTCTCTCTCAATAGATAAATAAAATATATTACAAAAAGAAGTTACTTTTCCCACAGCCACTGATGTTCAAGTTACCTAGGACAGAAGGTTAGATGGCAAGATATGTGAGGAACAAATATAGAGAAAATGTTAAAACAAACAAATTTTAAGACAACATTAATTTATGGTTTTCTTGAGCAATTGGTAAGACAAGTTGAGTGTGTCTCCTTACCAGGTTGAAAGGACAGATATCTGCAATTCAAAAACACACTGACAATGTCAAGTCGATTTTCTAAAAATTCACTTTCCCTTCTTACCTGTCTGCCATTGCCGAGCAGCTATTTGAGGGCTTCTTCTGGGGGCTGGTCCTCCATTTTGTAATCTTCAGTCTTAGCAGGAAAAGCAGTTTTGACTCAGTGCAAATAGCACGCGGGGTGAAAAATAATCTCTCAGTGATAGAAACCAGATACAGTGATGTGATCTTTTCCAGTAAGTATATCTTAAATGCAAATCGACTCCTACTCATTTAGGTAAATTTATATATGCATTTTCACAATTATTACATTTTTCAATTTAAATTATTTTGTATCTCTTTAGGAATCTGATGGAAATTTCTTTTTCATTTTTTATTTATTTATTTATTTTTGCAAGGAGAGGGGGTGAGACAGATAGAAAGGGAGAGAAAAAGAATGGGTACACCAGGACCTCCTGCCACTGCAAACAAATTCCAGATGTATGCGCCACTTTGAGCATCTGGCTTTACACGGGCACTGGAGATTCAAACTCAGGCCTTCAGACTTTACAAGTTACACCTGTAACTGCTGAGCCATCTTTCTAGCCCAAGACTTTTTTTTAAGGTCATTTGTACATAATGATGTGTAGACATAGTATATATAACAAAAAAAAAGGTTGGTTTTCAAGTTCAAAGTCAGATAGTTTTTAACTGTGCTCAAGTGACTTACTGTCTTGAATATCAATTGCTTTAGGATTTTCCAAGTGATATTTCAAGGGTCTCATGTCATGAATAGCTAATGGCATTTGGTTGGATTTCTGTTTCTTTAATCAACATTCTTCCTTATGCTATGGTATAGGAGAATCTTTTCGTGCACACAAGACTGATGAACATCCCAGGAAGTGAATTGCCTGGAGAATTTATTACCTGGCTACACAGCTAGTTTTTAAAAATACTTTTTAACTGTGAATCACTTATAGGGAAGCAGTCTCTATTTGAAAAGGGGGATTGGAGGAGAGGAGAGGGATGGAGAATCCCTGGTTAGCCAGGCATGGTGGTGCCGCACGCCTTTAATCCCAGCACTCAGGAGGCAGAGGTAGAAGGATTGCCTTAAGATTGAGGCCAGCCCCAGACTGCATAGTGAATTCCAGGTCAGCCTGGGCTGGAGTGAGTCCCTACCTTGAAAAACCAAAATAATAATAATAATTGTTGGGTACTGCTTGTTGGTATTGCTAAATGGGACACGGAGGACAAAGAGTTAAGAGGGTGTTGGAGAATAAGATTTGAAACCCCGGCAAATCCTGTAGGTGTTTCGCCATCTCCACCCTCAACTCTAAAACTCCTGACCCCCTAAGCAAGCCACAGGAACCCAGTGTTCTCACCTCAGCTTGACTGACAATAAGTGTCAGACCCAAGTGACAAATTTCTCTGTAACCGTCCCCATTGACCTGTGGCTAGAACCACCTCTCAGGCCCCCCAATTATACAAATTAGGTATTCACAGGTTGTCTGCACTCACCTATCCCCTTGCAGATTGCCAATTCACCACCACTGCCTGACCAATCCCCTTGCCCTCCCCTGCTCCTCACCCTCCTGGCTTCTTTTCCCTATAAATGTAAGCTCTCCCCATTCAATAAATGACACATGGATACAAGATATACATCTGTGTTCCGAGAGCATCCTCTCGTCCACCCCCAGCTCTGTGGAACCGCCCTGAGACAGCAGTGCAGCGACCATAGCCCCTGCTTTCAACTGGCTTCCCTTCCGTGGCTGCTGACGGTGCCCCTGGGGGAGAAACAGCAATAATAATAATAATAATAATAATAATAATAATAATAATCTTTAGTTTAGGTCACTAACCCATTACCCACATTCCCTCTTAGTGAATCTTTGTGTTTCCATTCATAAAATGACAGCCCTCTTCTCTGGATGTGTTCCTCTCCCTCCCGAAGAGTATTGGAGTTCCAGCCCCTCATCCCACACTTGCTCCCATTTGCAAAGTGAAGAGTTTGGTGCTGGGTAACAACTCTAGAAACTTCAAGGCCAACAGAGTTGTCCTAGATAGTTCACTGCACAGGGTCCTCTTCTCTTCCAGAGGTTGAGAACATGGGCGAGCAGGACAACCATATGCCTGGCGTAAGCAGAGAGCATTAGCATGGCTCCTGGGCTGGTCATGGGTTTCTGTCTTTTTATTTGTTTACTTATTTATTTGCAAGCAGAGAGAGAAAGAGAGAAGAGAGACAGACAAAGAGAGAAGGGGCACACCAGTGGCCTCCAGCCACTGCCTCTCTGTGCAGGTTTTCCATGGGTCATGGGGAACTGAACCTGGGCAGTTAGGTTTTGCAGGCAAGCGCCTTAACCATTGAACTATCTCACCAGCCTGTGTTTCTGTCTTGTAACTCAGATTAAATTTTCTTTCCTTAGTCTCTGGGATCTAGTCTTTAGGAGTTAGCCTCTTGCTTACATTTGCAGGGATTGGAGAGCCATTTATAAGAGCATTCAGTATGCAAGTGGCCAGTTCATCTCCTAACTGGTAATTCTTTTTTAAAAGTTTGAAACAAATCAATAATACACACACAGACACACACACATACACACACATAGATGGAGTACAATGTGGTTTTGATATGTGTACACATCATGGTATAATCATATTAAACTAATATATCAATCACCTATACTTGTGATTTCATATATATATATATATATATTGTCATATATATATATTGTCCATAATGAATTACATTATTTAGTGGGCAAATGATGAGTTGTTATCCCCCAATTCCCCAATGTCCTCCCTCCCCATCCCCAATCAGCTGGATATCCTCCTCCGTGGGCCGTCTGGATCAGTCCTTGTTACAGGGGACCATGGATAGCCTAGTATTCAGCCAGGTTCTCCTGGCCCTAGTATGTTGTTACTGAGGGGTGCCATGCCTCTGGATAGTCTCCTCTACCACGGCTCTCACAATCTTTCCGCCCCCTCTTCCACTCAGTTCCCTGAGTCATGGTGGTTGAGTATTAAGGCTGCTTTAATGTTGTGAGCTTAGGGGTCTTTGTGTCGAAAATTGTTGGTTTCTGTCACCCTGGCTTATCCTGTGTTGATTGAATGGCTGTGGCTGTGGGTCCCTTGTTCATCCCATCATTCTCTATGGGGTTCCATATGGATCCTCCATGATATGACTGTGGTGGCTCCTCTCTTGCCAGGATCTCAGCTATCTGCCTCTGGTAGGATGGTAGGATTAGATGGGCCACAGCTCTCTCACTTTATCCTGAAAAATACAAACACAATCTCCATCGGAGAGTGAGATCAGTACAGGTTAATAAATAGACACCATTCTGGATTACCTAGATTCTATTTTTAGTAGCCTCCCTGTCAATCGCTCCCATATTGCATCTTTTCTTGTGAGCCCAAGAGTACTGGATCTGGTGCATATCGCCCTGAATCCTCAGCTCCAGTCAAGGGCTCCCCCTCACTAAGTGGAATATTTGGCCGAATCTAAAAGCTGTTGATTGTCTCCCCCAGGCCCAGATTTCTCCATTGCACAAGTGCTCCTTTCTTGGTTCACTGTTCTCTCCTAGTAGGAGGTGTGGTCAGCCTACTCATGACCGCAAACTGTGTTTCATGCCAATATACTTGTGATTTCTTTGTGATGAGAACAGTTGGTCTACTCTTTGAGCAACTATGAAATCTATAACCCCTTACTATTAATTAGAGCTGCCATGCTGTGCATCAGATCACCAGAGCTCATTTTTTCCAATAACTGACATCCTGTATCCGCTTTGACCAGTATCTCCCCTTCCCCGTCACCCCACCAGCTTCTCTAATCCACACTTCTCAGATGGCTGGTGTCAAAACGAGGAAGCAGGTGTCATCTCTGTCTGGGTTCTATGGAACCAGAGAACTTACATTTCAGTTCCTCTCTGGTTTCTCAAGCCACTTCCCTAGGCATACCTCAACTTCCGCCTGGCTTGCTGTAAGATCTCTTTGTGGGTACAGTGACCCGTAGACTGTTAATTTTCCTCTAAGCAATACAAAAACATTACTTGAGCCCCTAAGTTTTTAAAAAAATTCTGCTTTCCAAATCAAGCTCTCTAAAACCTGGCTAGGAGGCTCCATCTCTCCTCTTCCATGGCCTGTGACATGTATCAGTTTCCCCTGTTGGTGAAAATGACAGTTCTGCAGGTACTGAGGTCCTTTGTCTTGCCCACTGGCTCTTGGCAGGCTCATAAAAGCATATCTATGCTCAGTTACCTGGAATGTACGTAGTAGCCAAGAAGAAACAAAGATGTCAGGAGTGGGATAGTGTGGTAGCACTAAACCATGGGAAACCCAGCTTTAAAATAACTGCAGAAATAAAGGTTTGTTCTTCGAGCTGATTGCTTGGGTAATTGTATAGGTAAATATCCTAAACATAAATTATGTACTTGCATACTTTACACATTTTTTTGTTACTGTCTTTGCTAAACTGTCGGCTTTATGAGGAATAAAACTTCCTCTTTGGGCTGGAGAGATGGCTCAGCAGGTAAGGCACTTGCCTCCAGTGCCTAAGGCCCCAGGTTCAATTCCCCAGGACCCACATCGGTCAGACCCACAAGGTGGTGGCCCTGTTGTGCTCTCTCTCTCTCTCTCTCTCTCTCTCTGCTTGAAAATGAATAAATAAAATATTTAAAAAAACAACTTCCTCTTTACCTATTGTGTCTCTGTGTCTTACACACACTAGGTACTCAGTAACAATACTGAATAACAAATGAAAAATGATAGGCTAGCCAGAATTTGAAAAATATATCCTTTTCATTATGCAAACAAATAAAGCTAAGTCTTTTTTGAAGATAAATCTTAATAGACATTCAGACATTTATTTTTCCAAAAGACTACAAGAGGTCTATGTAGCAAAACTTTATACTAAATATCAGAAGATAAAAAACAGAGAATTGTGGTTGTAGCTGAGTGGTAGAGGAGATGCTTAGTAAGTATGAGGCTCTGGGAACAGCACTGAAAAAAAAAAAAGGAAAACCTCCCAGGACTCAAGAAGTTGAGGTAGGAGGATCTCCGTGAGTTTGGGGCCAGTCTGGGCTACAGAGTGAGTTTTGGGTCAGCCTGTACTAGAGTGAGACCCTGCCACAAAAGTAAAAAATAGGAAGGAAGGATAAAAAATGCAATTAATGTTTGAGTTGATGTACATACTAATTACACAGAGTACAGGTTTTAAAATATTATACTCTGGCTCATAAGTGTACAATTATTATGTATCAATTTAAAATTTTATATTAGCTAAGCAGAGGATCACCTGTTTGTGAAGCCAGCTTGGGACTGAGATCTAGGTCAGCCTGAGTTTATGTGAGACTCTGACTCAAAAAAATGTTTTCCATTATGGTAAATGAAGAAAAATGGAAAACCCAAACGAAATCCAGACCAAATTTATCAGTTATGACAAAAAATCTAAATGGATAAAATTGTCATATTAAAAGACAAAGACTGAGGCGCACGCCTTTAATCCCAGGATTTGGGAGGAAGAGATGGGAGGATCATCAGGAGTTCGAGGCCACCCTGAGACTACATAGTGAATTTCAGGTCAGCCTGGGCTAGAGAGAGACCCTACCTCAAATAAATAAATAAATAAATAGATTTTCATCAGACTAATTATTAAAGTTCTGTTATTCACATTTAATGTTTTTTTTTTTTTGTGGGAGTGGAGATGGAATTTTTCTGTGACTCCAGTTGCTTTTGAACATGTGTCACAAATAGTTGGGACTCTATAGGCACATGGCAACTCACCTGGCTTATACTTAATATCTTATAAATGAATTTCATTTGTAAAGCAAATCCCATACCTGTCATTCAAAAAGAGATACACTTACCAAGTCAGAAGCCACAAGTAGAGTCGAGCATGGGACGTGTTGAAATTTCACAAACCTCATGCTTAGCATTATCATTTACCTTCTGTAATATTGAAATCTTGATGATAGAAAGTTATCAATGTATTGCACTTTTGGAAACAATATTTTTACCTCAAGGTACTTTCAGGTGTCTATGTCTAGACCTGGTTTGAGTGGGTTCCCCATAGGGTTCCTGTACTGGAAGGTAGGCCCCCTAATGTGTGTCATGGAAGATAGTAGAGCCTTTAAGAGGCGGAACCTGGTGGAAGGTCATTGGTACCATCATCCTCTGAAAAAGGTTAATGCTGGTCTCTCAAAGTATGTCAGCTCTTGCTGGTGCAGGTTGATATCAAACAAGGCTTCCTAAAGCACTTGAACCTTTCTCTAAACTACCATTTATCTTCCTATTTCTTTCATGTTGTGAAGTCCTTACCTGAGGGCAATCAGATAAGGCTGACTATCTTGGGCCTTAGCCTCTCAAACTGTGAGCAAATAAATTGCTTTTCCTTTAAAGAGAATCTGGCCTCAGGGATTTTGTTATAACTATGGAAAATAGACTAAAACAAAAATGATAGCTAGCTGATAGACATTAGAAATTAATGATAAAAGTTAAGTCACCCAAAAGACAGATATGAAACAATTCAAGTATATTTATGTAAGGTTAAAACCTGTTTTAAAAATGTTTCAAAAAAAAAAAAGTTTTCAAATGTGAGCCGGGCGTGGTGGCATATGCCTTTAATCCCAGCACTTGGGAGGCAGAGGCAGAAGGATCACCATGAGTTCAAGGCCACCCTGAGACTACATAGTGAATTCCAGGTCAGCCTGGGCTAGAGCGAGACCCTACCTCGAAAAACCAAACAAAAAAGTTTCCAAGTATATTTTTCTTTCTATTTTTTATTTGTTTGTTTGAAACAAGGTCCCACACTGCAGCCAGGCTAGCCTTCAATTTGTGGCGATCCTCTGGTTACAGCCTCCTGGGTGCTCCAATGCAAGTGTGAGCCGCCATGCCAGGCCCTCGAGTGCATCTGTCAAAGCTTCGGGTAATCCATTACACAAACATCCAGATAAAGCTCAGCACTGAAAAGTGTATACAGTTCTCTGCCTATTTGTAATCCACGTCACCACTGATTTATACTGTAGCATTTATCACCATAGTACCCAAAGAAGTTAGCAGAAACGAACTTCCTTTTCCAATTTAGGCAAAAGGTTAGAGAGTTAGTAAAATAATCTCTTACAGACATTATTCACCAGGAAGACGAAGCATTCACACTCCCTCACGGTCCTAAGGAAAATCCAGCAAATTTACTTTCTTCGACTCAAACAATATCTTACTCCTTTCCTTCTCTTTCTTCTCATCGCCACACTAATTTCATTATAGTTGAGAAATAAAAACATATATTTATGATGCATCATTCGTTCATCTATTTATTATACTCGTTATCTTAAATGTTTATTTTGTGATGAGAATATTTAAAATCTACTCTTGTAGCAATTTTCAATAGGTATTACTAACCATACCATATCATAGGGCTCAAGAACTTACTCATCTTGTCTGGCTGAAATTAGGTATCTTTTGATATTTAAAAAAATTTTTTTTCTATTTTCAATTTTTTTAACCTGTGTATATTTGTGTAGCGAATATATGTGTGTGTGTATTCACATGTGTATGTGTGTGTATTCACATGTGTGTGTGTCTGGGCATGTATGTGTGTATTCACATGTGTGTATTCAAATGTGTATGTGTGTGTGTACTCACATGTGTGTATTCACGTGTGTGTGTGTGTGTGTGTGTGTGTGTGTGTGTGTGTGTAGGCCAGAGGTTGATAATGGGTGGGTCCCTCAGCCGCTCTCCATCTTGCTGTAGAAGGGTCTCTCACTCAGCCTAGAGCTCCTGATTGAGCTAGCTTGCCAGCAAGCCCTCGGGATCTTACAATGTCCCCACTCCTGGGATTACACATCAAGCTTGGGTGTGGATGTCAGTGATCTGAACTCAGGTCCTCATGCTTGCATGGCAAGCACTACCCACTGAGCCATCTTCCTGGCCCCTGCTTCTTCCTTCTCTTCTTTTAGCCAAAGAAATCACTTTCACAAAATTATGACTGAATCTTTTTCGGAGAGAAATTTAATGTTCTAGGACTGTAAGAGTCATGTTGGCCATACAATAGCAAGTGTACATCTTCCCATGTCAGAAATACAGACTCCATAACGGAGACTTACTCTCTAGAGTATGCTTGGTCATTTTGGACCTATGAAGAAAATGCTATCCAAGGATTGCATTGAAGAAAGAAACTTTAATTTTGATATTTAAAAACCTGTAAAATTTAGAAAAATTTTACTGTTTCTGTGGCGAGCTCCTCGAGCAGCGAGGAAGAACAACCACAACTCGAGGATTCTTCTCAACACACTTTAATGGAGAGCCTTTGCTTGAAGGGGGGGGAAGGAAGCGAGGGGCCCCGAACACTAAGAATCAGCCACTTTTATAGGAAAAGAGACACGGATCGTCCCATGATTGGCTGGCTCCTGCTTGCCACCTCCAGGCACCACGGGATTGGCTAGGGACAGTTTCTCAAAGCATTGCCTAAGGTGGAGTTGTTTCCCACTTAGCTGCAAGAGAGGGGGCGCCATCCTGCCATGGCGATGTCCCAGCTCCCTGCAGTTCCCCCTTTTCTTTTATTTTGGCAACAGCATCTCATACCCAGAATAACAGCACTATGCCAGGCCACGAGTTTTTTACATGTGATTATTGTCTACACACCTTCCCATGTGCAATGGACTAGACAGTCCCAGGAGTGCAAAGGCTGTGTAGGACAACAGGGCTATTGTCTACATACCTTTCCGCGTGCAATGGATTAACCAATCCAGCGGGTGCAAAGGCTATGTGAACATCATGCGCTTTTAGGGCAGAGAGCCATACCTGAGGGGGGGAGCCACACTCCAAAG
>PVHP010018531.1:0-32985 GCA_004024765.1 Zapus hudsonius
GTAGTTCTTCTTAAGTTCTGTCCAATTTGGAAAACTTTCTTATAATTACCATGTATCCTACAAATGGGCAAAAACTACTAAATTGCTAGTGATGGGATTAGATTGTTTATGTTGATAACAAAATTGGAAATGTTAAGATAAAAAATTCTTAGACGGATAGTCAATCTGTTACAGCTGCCTATGTTTCTTAACATCGCATAACCTTTCCTAGTGATAAGATGTAGCTAGAGATCTCATAATATGGGCCTGGAATAATCTGGGAAGTCCTGTAACATACTCGGGCTTCTGCCTACCTTAGAGTAACTTTGATTATATTGACTCCTCTCAGGGATACCCAAAGATATGGGTTGACTTTTTATATTCAAATTATACAAAAACTATCAGTCTCCAAAGACAACAAGACTCGTGTGTTAGTCAAAATCTGCCAATGCTAGGGCCAAACAATACTTCTCTGCAGGTGTAGGTACTGGACTAGGAATTTTATGACAACTACCCAAAATCATGAAGAAAAACAAACCGTGCTCTTAAAAGGGATTGATGTTCTAACATAGAACAGAGACAGGTTACACCAAAAAAAGAAGGTACTTGTAATACAAAGACTATGCATTAAAGCCCATGTTTCCCAATTAAATGAGTCATCTGTATCTCATACTGAAGTCAGCTACACTTGGAAAAACTACAAAATAATAGTCATATTTTATCAATGGAAAGTAGATGATTAATACTATAAGATAACTTCCACTGGAGTCCCATTTTATGTTCTGATTTTGAAATAAGGAATGAGGTTTGGTTATGCAACAAAACCTAATTTCTCACAAGTTTGGACTCCTATTTCTACCCCTATAACTATTAATATTTGGTATATTGATAAAGAACAATATTGATAGGAATGTAAAATGATACTGTACTGATATCTAATTTCTTCTGTAATGCTAATATCTATTTACTTCCTCATACCAGAGTATGGTAAAACATCAAAACAATAAGACAAATAAAATTATTAGTTACAAATAATAGTCACAATAACTTACACATTAAGGCCAATCTTTCCTAAAAATAGAAAATTTATGACAGCATATGAGGTTATTGCTATAGAACCATCTTTTCAGGAAAAAACTAGAATTAAAATAGTAATAATTTCATATGATCTAAATATCAATTAAAATAGTTAGTAAAATATAAATGACTATAGACATGGGAGAAAACATTCCTAATCTAAAGAATACTAAGATACACAAGAGAAGGTTTTGGTTGGTTAAAATAACTGCTTTTCTTTAGGCCATACTGTGTTCTTGGTTATTTTAACTTTAGGTATAATGTGTCTATTACATGTCCATGTAAATATTATGTTAGGTACAGAGGGCAGAAAATCAGACACAGATCATGATGGCTAAGAGTGTGAATATGATCCTTTTTTCTTAATGCCTTTGCTATTTTTTTTTTTCCTGAAGGCGCCTTTCCTGTCCAGCCAGCTTCACCTTTATCAGAGCCTTCCTAGCTCTGTGGTCATAAAACAACATTCAGCCTCTGCATGCACAAGATGTGTGCTTGTCCAGCAGGGAAAACTGTAAATTAAAGTTCCCAGAAAAACAAAAAGCCATATGGCAGTCTACAGGTTGTGTGACATAAAGAACTGGAGTGTTCCAAATCCAGAGGCCTTATTACGTGGGCTATCTTTAGTCTCTTTAGAAGCTGTGTAGCACCCACCTTCTGTATCTGACCTAACATCCTTTCCCCTCTCAGGGCAGACCTTTGGAAGTATTAACTTAGATGGTCATTAGCTTACACCACCCCTAAAGCTAAGAATGTCATCAGATAGCATCTGAGACTACAGCAGAGACTTCCTTGCTCAGTTTAGCTCTAACCCTAAACCTAATGTCTTCATCAATGCATTTATGAAAACACATGGATTCGTGACTTTCTTTTATTCTGTGATGATAATAGCTCATAGAAAAAGCACACTTCCACGCTGAAGCAGGCCATCAGAGGCTTGCTGAATCTGTGCTCCTGAGCTACGGTTGCCCACATGTGACTCAACATCAATGGCTTCATTCCTTTTGAGGTGAGAGCTGTGTTTTGCATGGACACATAGTATTAGCTTAATTTTGGGAGGCTCATGAAGACATTTTAATACATGTTTCTTTCACAGGAGAAAAAGCTGATATTCATGAAGGGCTGGAGACATTCGACAGGTTCCTCGTGGTTTTCAAAGCAACAGATCTGAACTGTGCTGGGACTTAGCCTAAGATAGAAAATCGAGCCCTTTTCTTCATGTCACAAAGGAGCACGTCCTTCCCAGCTGGCCCACCTTAAGTAAGCCTACCATGTGGAAGCAGGCACCCCTCCATCAGCCTTTGCTTTATGTCCTGCGAAGACCCAGCCAGTGACCCTGGGTCTGAAGGTCACTGAAAAGGGCAGGATAACTGGCCCTCCGTCCCTCCAGGTTAGGGGGATTACCAGAGCAGGGAGGGGGAAATGAGGTGCTGGATTCAACCCTGGTGAATCCTCAACAGGCAAAAGAGAACAGGAGGAAAAATAAAAATTAAGATAGGTAATTCTTCTCATCCAAGATAAAAAAGAAAAATGAAGAAGCTCATTTTCTTATATTTAAAGAAGTTATAGAGAGATTTATGAGGTGTGTGTGGTGGGGAGGCAGGACTGAGAACGTGCAAACATCTTCCTCCTTCCCCAGTTCAAAATGGATACATATCAGCAGACAAGATGCTCCGCTCTCTCTCCTGCCCCTCTGCACCCCCTCATCCTGACAAACATGCCCCCAAACCAGTCTGCACCCACAACCACATTAGAGCTGCAGGGCAGAACACCAAAGGGTAGACCTGCCCAGGTAAGGCAGAAGGTGGTTTGTGGACTGCATCTTGCAGAATTTAAGACAAGAGTGATGATGCTGCCCTCTAGTGGTGGATGAATAAAACAGAAGACAAGAACTTTACCTGTCCTATAAAGTACTTTGTGTTAACAAAACCAACAAGCTCTGGATACACCCAAAAGAGTGAGAGTTTATGATATTTTAGAATAAAATTTTAATGCTACAAATACACATATTGGGAAAATTTTGCCACTCTACTTATCCACAAGATAACAGGATAAAGCTGTAGGCAGGGAGCCCTGGCGCTCCTAAGGCAGGAAGACGCTGATGGACAGGGCATTTGGACTTCGGTGCTTCTGCTGACTTTGGAGTCTTGATGACAGCAATTTCGACATTTGGAGGATGAAAACTAAGAACGTAGGATGCATATATATGTCTGTGTTGATGCATAATCTCGATTGTGATCAAACATCCATTTCTATACACTGGGAGACAAATAGTCTAAATCCACCATGTCCTGGGAGGCAAGCAGACTAAACCCACCGTGTCCTAAGAGAAATCCTCCCTATTTCAGCTAATGGCAGATGGGAATGGGGTGGGGAGAGCAGCTTGCCAGCCTCTGCCCCAGCCCAGGACTCTGTAGCAAAGCTGCCAGTCAGCATGCGACGCCCACTCACAGGGCACCCAGAACTGCCAAGCAGGAAAGAGGCTGGCTGGGGAAAACCAATCCCCCACAACTGCAGAAGAGCCCACACCAGCCACTAGATACACCATGCCCTCTGTGGTTGTGTCCATAGAGAGAAAAACAGAATAGAAAGCATCATCCATGAAGTGGGGATTCGGGGAACTGAAGAAAATAAAATCAGAATTCTACCAAAGGCACCAAATAGGGTTCAGAAGATACTTCATGCACAAAATAATCAGTAACACTGGGAAAACAGCAAACAGTACGAGAATGAGTGAGAAGAATGAAAATTGTGGTCAAAACAAAGGGTTAATTGTAAATGAACTGAATTTTAGATTGAGAAGGAATTCACACAGCATAATTATTCTGGATTAAATCGAGGAAATGTCACAGATTGCAGAATAAAAAGACAGGAGTGTACGTAAGAAATACAGCTTAAGACGCACAGAAGGCCAGTCTAGGATAAGAAAGATACAATTAAAGGAAGTTCTAGGGGAAATTATTAAAAGACAAAGAGAAGAAAGTTATTAGAAAATGAGACAGGAAAGAAGGAAAATATAAAGGACAGGTGAGGAGAGACATTGGGAGAAAGGAAAAAGGTTAAGCAAGAATATTCTGTATCTTAAGAAAAACTATCTTTTGATTAGTTTTAATTAAAACCCAATAATTTGTCATTAGCACATCTGAATACATAAATAAATACTAAAATGCATCTTTCTGGTTGAAATTCCTATTAAAACATCAGGGCCAGCCCTGACCAGCTGCTACGGGTGGGGGGAGAAAGGAAGCAGGGAGTCTTTGTAGACACAAATGTATTGAAACAAACATGTTACTGCTCATGATCTGGCCTTAAAAAATTCTACCATTTTCAAACTCAAATCTTAAAAACATAAGGATGCTCAATAAGTAACTACATAGATAAATACAAAAAGCAATGTAAAATCATTTTTTCTTTGTAATTGCTTTTTACATCTAAATTATTCTTAAAGAAATATGGACCAGTCATAGTTCTAGCACTCAGGAGACAGAGGTAGGAGGAACAACGTGAGTTCGAGGCCACCCTGAGTCTACATAGTGAATTCCAGGTCAGCCTGGGTTAGATCGAGACCGAACTTAAAAAAAAAAGGGGGGGAGAGAAATGTGCACATCTGTGTTGATGGGCATGTAACATGTGAAGGTCTGCTTTGTGATGTTTGTAGAATAAGGAAGTGTGGTGCTTTGATCCAGGTGTCCCCCATAAACTTATGTGTTCTGAATGCTTGATCCCAGCTGGTGACAATTTTGGAACTGGAACCTTGATGCAGGTGTGCTGCTGGGGGTGGGGCTATGGGGGTTGTAGCCAGCCTCCCCTTACCAGTGTTGCACATTCTTCTGCTGGTGTTGTCCACCTGATGTTGGCCAGGAGGTGATGTCCAACTCTGATCATGCCATCATTTTCCCTGCCATCATATTCCCCTCAAGTCTGTAAGCAAAAATAAGCCCTTTCTTCCCATAAACTTTTTGGTCATGTCCTTTCTGCCAGCAATGAGAAGCTGACTGCAAGAATAAATTGGTACCAGAGGAGTGGGACCATTACTGCTGTGTAGCTTTTGGCCTTTTGGAGGAACTGATGTGCAGGAGGAATGTGGAAGGATTTGAAACCTCAGCCGAAGAGACACCTTGCAGTGTTGTAAGTACAGCTTGATGGATTCTGGTCAGAGTTGGAAAAACCAGAATGCAGTAAGAACTATAGACACTGAGGTTTGGCTTACAAGGGTGAGAAAGAACCGTGTTGGGACTGGTCTAGAAGCAGTTTTATGAGAGGCTTGCTAACTTCTGCCTGCCTATGTCCTGAGAACTTGTGCAGGGTTGCAATGTGTAAAAATGAACTTGTCTGAGCAGATGGAGATGACAGAGAAAGAAATGAAATCTCTGGGCTAAAAATGCACCCCGTTCAGCTGCAATTGTTTGAAAGATTACAATCACTGAGTTTGGGCCAGGAGATATGCGCTGAGAAAGCAGAAAGAATGCAGACTCTTCTGACAGTAAGGAATGTCCTGCTCTTCAAAGTCAGCTTTATTCCACCCTGGATTAATAAATTGGTAGCCCACCTGGCACTATGGAGTATAACAAATGCAGGAAGAGAAGGTCATTGAACTTGTGGTACAATTTTGTTTTTTGGAAATTGACATAGGCAGTGTGAAGTAGGCTTGTTGGATTACTTGTGTGGAGGCCTGATGGAGCCATGAGGATGAACTGTGGGTTGCAGTGGAGACCCAGTGGAGATGCCAAGACTATCAAATATGCCTGGGGCTTTGAGCAACCAAAATGGAGGGGCAGAATTGAAACTCCAGAGACTCATCACTGGTTAGAATTATCAGATTTAGAGACTTGTCATGAGTTAGAGTTGTCAGACTTGGAGTTACAGAATTTGATGTTTGCACTGTTTGTTTTAAGTCTTGTATTAGTTCAATTTCGTTATGTCCGATGCCATCTTTTTCAATCTTTATTCTGTGACATTAAGGTTCTTTATTGGTATAATGGCTCAGTTAAAAGACCTTGAACCATGGGGATGTTTGAGAAGCATTGGTATTGAGAAAAACTATGGGGACTTTTAAAGGTGGACTGAATGTATTGCATTTTACATCATGTATGCTTATCAGTTTATGGGGGAAAGGGGTGTAATATGGCATTCCTCCATAAACTTATGTGTACTGAATGCTTGATCCCAGCCTAATTTTGGCAATTTTGGTATTGGAACCTTGTTGGAGGTGTGTGTTTTTTTTAGGGGGGGTGGAGGCTTATGGGAGTTATAGCCAGCCTCCCCTTGCCAGCATTTGGCACACTCTCCTGCTGCTGTTGTCCACTTCATGTTGTCCAGGAGGTGATGTCCAACCTCTGTTCATGGCATTGTTTTCCATATCATCATAGAGTTTCCCTTTGAGTCTATAAGCTAAAAAATAAAAGTTCCTCCCACAATTTGTTTTTGGTCATTTCCTTTCTGCCAGCAATAAGAGGTTGACTGCAACAGTAAAATAGTAACATTAGTATAGATACAGGATTTTATATGCTATTGAAAGCAAGTTGGCATTAATTTGAAATAGATGGTTATAAATAAAGATGCGAATTAAAATTCTCAGGGCATGACTAAGAATATTACTCAAAAGTATATAGTCAAGAAAACAGGAAGGAATTAAAATTAATACACAAGAAAACATCTAACAAAAATTAAAGCAGTGATACAGAAACAAAACTGAGAAGGAATATGTGGAAAACAAATAGCAAAATAGTGGACATAAACTTTACTCCCATCATTAAATGTAAATGGATAAAACTGTCTACCTAAAAAGCACAGATTGAGAAGATGATTTAAAAATAAAAACAGGGTCCATCTAGACACTGTTTTATTTTTTTAAAAAAATGTTTTTATTTATTTAGGAGAGAGAGAAAGAGTCATACAAAAAAAGAATGAGTATAGGCACACCACCTCTAACTCCTCGTCTAGAGCCCTAATGAAACCTTTAAGGAAGTGCTGAGATGAGCAAAGGAGCTCCCTCCACAGTGAGGCAGATACTTATGGAAGGATAATGGAGACAGACACCAAGGATGCCCAACATAGTCCAAAGTGAAAATCCAGAGACTCTTAAGAGCTCAACAATAAAGCAGACTTAAAATACACCCACTATGACTCATGGAAACTCATGGAAGAGGAGGCGGGCAGATTGTGTAAGAGTCATGGTTGGGGACAATATCTAGAGACATTGTCCCCCTCAACAACAACAACAACAACAACAACACACACACACACACACACACACAAATGGGCTAAACCTCATGCAATTCATAACCCTCCCCCCATTCTATGGACGTTCCAGCAATCCCACTGAGGAGGGCCCGGGCTACCAACACAAGACTTGTTCATACTGTGTGTCTAATTATCAACAATAAGTAAATTTTGAAAAACTAACAACAACAATAATAATTAAAACAGCACAGCACACCATAAGTTAGTGGTATAAGGAAAGTGGTACTCAGAAGGAAGTCATAGCTATAAACTACAAACAAAAATGAAGAAAGATAAAATCATTAGTCTAACTTTGACCATTAAGAAACTGGAAGAGTGAGCTGGGGATATGTTTTAGTAGGTAAGGGCACTTGCTATGCAGGAATGGGGGCCTTAGAGCATCTGAGTTTAATCCCCAGTGCCCGCATAACCAACTGGGCACAGCTACGGACACCTGTAATCCCAGTCCTGTGGAGGGCAGAGACAGGAGAAGTGCTGCGGCTCACTGGTCAGCTGGTGGGACCATAAACAGCAGTTCCAGGTTTAGTGAGAGACTCTGTCTCAGAGAAACAACTTGGAAGAGTGATAGAGCAAAACAATTCTCCTTGCACCTCTGCACAGGTGTGCAGTGGTTGGTGCATCTACATACACACATGGATACACCACACACATCACACCACACACACACACACACACACACACTTCCCCAGAAAAGAAACTAGAAAAGAACGAATCAAAAAAGCAAAAATAAGGAAATTATAAAGGTTAGAGAGAAAATAAAACAAAATAACATCAGAAAATGAAAGCTCTTTGCAAAGATTAAGAAAATTGCCCATCACGATTCAGGGAACAGAGTGGAAGAAGGGGCGGAAAGACTGTGTGGGGGAGAATATCCAGGGGCATGATACCCCTGAGTAACAACATACTAGGGCTGGAAGAACCAGGCTGAATATTAGATCATTCATGGTCCCTGACCCAAGGACTGATCCAGACTGCCCACGGAGGATATCCAGCTGATTGGGGATGGGGAAGAGGGGCATTGGGGAGCTGGGTATAACAACTCATCGTTTGCCCACTAAATAATGTAACTCATTATGGACAATAAAAAAAGATTTTTAAAAATTTAAAAAATGGAAAGGAAAGGAAAAAAAAAAAGAAAATTGAGAGTTAGCTCTTAGAAATTGCTAGTGTGGAGCTGGGGATTAAAGTACTCACAGCTCAAACTGGAGGGCCCAGAGTTTAATCCCCACACCCCACATTAACAAAAAAAAAACACAAACAGAAGCCTGTGATGGACTTCCGGTTGCCCAACACTCTTGCTCTGACAGTGAGATGAGAGGCAGACATACAACATGCACATGTCAAATTAATAATAAAAATAATTAAAGAAAAAATGCTAGCATGAACAGAAAAATAGTCCATCTAACTTTGGAAAACAACTTGGAAGTGCTCCTCTCACTGCTAACCTGACAACGTGCTCCAGGGAGATGGCGATAGACACCAAGGACCCTAAAACCTCATCAAAGCAGAAATGCAGAGGTTGCAGAGAACTCAACACTAAAGTAGACTTATAACCCACTGCACCAAGGCTCAGGAACATTACAGAAGAGGGACCAGATCGTAAACTTATAGAAACCACAGGGTGGGAAGGAATATTCTGAGTCATTGCCTGCTCCCACAGAGACTGACATAAGCATTCATGACCCCACAGGGAATGCTAGCACCCACACTGAGGAGGGTCCTTGGGAAAATAGGAATGAGAGAGGGGGGATGCAAGAGGAAAACAGGAGGGGAATGAGACCAACATGTGATTTGTTCATATAGTAGAGTTCATAATTAATTTTTTTAAAAAAGATAGACACTGAAGACCAGATATAGTATAATTCCACTTATATTAAATGTTCATAATGAGAAAACTGTGGAGAAAGTAAATTCTCTACTTGGTAGTGGGTAGAACAAAGGTAAATGGGAAGAAAATAGTAAATGATACATTTCTTTTCACATGATGGCAATCTTCTGAAATGGGTAGGGATGAATGAAATAATAAACACACTAAAAACTACTGACTTGTGTACAAAACAGTAAATTTTATGGCATGTAAATTGTATTACACTTCTAAAAACTTATCCAACTATTTCAATCAATGGTACATTTTAAGAAAACAGTATGTTTTGACTGGTTTTACATGGTAAATTTAAAGTGTATTAAAGGTTAAACATAAAATATAAAATCATTAAAATAGAACTTAATCTAAAATATACCACATTCTAAAATCATAAAAAGAGTGGTAGCTGAGTATATCGAAATGTAAGCCTTCTACATAAGAGAATCATAGTTAAAATAAATGAAAAGCAGTAGATTGAAGGAAGATCTCTATAACATGTGATAATGGATTAGTATCTGGAATGTATAAGAAGAGCACATTTTCCAGTGGACAGGCAGGTAGAAAAGTGGACAACAGATGTGAAACACATTTGAGTTCATACAAGAAGAAACCACAATATCAAATAAGTATCTGAAAGGCGATAGCAAAGGACAACAGTAAGAAGTGAGCTGGAAAAGGAAGCCATGCTGGACAGCCACCTACCTAGGCTAGCAGCACACTGTGGAGGAGGGCTGGGAAGGCTGTGCAGAAAGGGGCACTCACCTGGACCATCAGGCACAGGTACAACTTGATACAATATTTTTGGAGGAAAAAAATGGCAGTATATTTCACAATATGCATATTTAAACTTGGGGATTTTACTTCTAAATAAAATCCTAGAAAAACAAAACCGCATTGCCACAGTGGACTGGCTTTGGCTGAATGCTGGAACCCTCTCAGATGTTGTTGCAGACAAATAGCTAAGTCAGACAAAGCCCCTGGCCCTAAATATCAGAAGAGCTAGGGCATTTCTTTTTGCATTGTATTTTTATTCGCATACAAAGAATTAGGCTTCTTTATGTTGCATTTCAAACAAATTTTGTTTTTTGCTTCCCTTCCCTCATCATCTCCCCTCTCCTCAGCTAGGTAATTTCAAAGATGAAATTGATTTTCAAAACAATACTTATACTATGTTCCCATTGAGAGAAACAAGATGAGACAAGACCACATATCTACCCAGGTGTCAGCTGCAGCTACCCCTGGGAAGGAGGTCAGGTTAGGAAGGAAGGGAAGTGGATTTCTATCTTGAATTTCGTATCACACCAGTGTTTGAATTTTTACAAGAATGAATCAATATAAGATTTATCTAAACTATTAATTTTAAAGTATAAATAATGATATTGTTTAAGCCCTATTTTAAACTCTTATTTAATTCATAATAAAAAATATTAGGGAAATTCTTACCTTCCAAATTTTCAATTTTTTCAATGTTGTTTAAAGCTAGATTCAAGTATTCAAGTTTCTTGAGTTTGCTAACATTTTCTGAAATACAAATAATATTAATTAACCCTTGAGATAAAAGACTAAAATGTTTACATAACATATATTATATATATATATATATATATATATATATATACACTAAGGTTACCTGTCCATCCCTCCTTCCTAACAGAACCTAGGTCCTCTCATGTCTACACAGCCACGACTCCATGGAACAGTGCTTAACCATACTTCTGTGTGCATGGTACTCAGTTTCTGCTCCTGGAGGAGCCATATGCCAAATAGCCCATGGGAGCCACATGGTACCCCAGCCAATTACTCTCAGTCAGTGACTAGAGAGCTCGAGAGATGCCCTGTGCTCGGAGACGTCCTGTCTCTTTGTACTGAATGTTACTAAGGACGACAATCTGACCCCAACCAGTACTCACACTGGTCACGAGGGAAGCTGCTGTAGGAAAAGCCCACACTGGGTGGCTCTAGGATCCCTGAGTCTGCTCCACTGCAACATACTGTTGGGGAACATCACAGGTTTCCTTCTAAGGAAGCTGAGGTTCTTTTACTTGAGGCCAACATCAACCTGGTGTGGGATTCTCTTTCTTTATTATATCTGAAAGCCCACAACAAGCATATCAAGTCAAGATGACTCTGCAGAATGGGGACTTTTAAAACCAGCTATTAAAAGACTAGCCAATGCTGCCAAATACTTTGTATGTTCTATGTAATATTCTAACCACTTAATCTTGATTAAAACGGTGAACTAAAAACTATTGCCACCTCCTCTTTTGCAAATGAGAACACCAAGGTACAGAGAATCAATCCACTTGTCCAAAATTAACGCACTTGACTATGGAGCTATATACTAAATTATGACACTATACCTAAGATGGCATGGAAGGTGACATTGCTAAGAAATGTGTTTCTCTGCTGGATCCCCAGGGCATCACCAATATCCAATGGAATGATTTACAATCACACTCATCACCATTCAGAGTTCATCTAAAATTTAAATCATATGTATTTTTAATCCCATAGATATAAGAATAACTATTTAGCCCTCAGGGTCTTGGACTACTCATTTTTTAAAGTATTTGGGGATAAATTAAAGCTCCTCTTAGTAACAATGTTTACAAAAAGTTTTTGCCATCATTTGAGCATTTGATCATCAACAGATTTGGAGGTTTTTATGTGCTAAGAATCAGGCTAGAGTGTCTACATCCTGAACCAAAATCCTAACAGCTATTTCTGTTACAGTTGCCATCCCATGACTAGAGAGATGGCTAAATGGTTAAAAGCATTTGCTTGCAAAGCCTGATGGCCTGGGTTTGATTCCCTAATATCCACATAAAGCCAGATGCCCAAAGTGGCTCATCCTTCTGGAGTTCATTTACAGTGAACGTTTCATTTCACTGTTACAGTTCGTTTCTCCAGTTCATTTACTGGAGGCCCTGGTGTGCCTAGTCTCCTCTCTCTGTCTCTCTGTCTCTCTGTCTCTCTGTCTCTCTCTCTCTCTGTATCTCTGCTTGCAAATAAATAAAATATTTTAACAAATTTAAACCAGGCCACCCCACAGTAAGATACCAGAACAGACTCCTTTCCCGCCTTCTTGAGTGTGGCCCTCTAAATGATGACATCATGGGGATGGAATCGGCACAGGATTTGTCCTCAAGAGCCAAGAAGTAAAAGAGACTCCACAGTAAAAATGTCTAGTGCCTGTTGGACAGTGGGAAGGAAGTTTGAGAGCTCCAGCCCAAACCACTCTGGAAGTGGCTGCCCCCAACTGCCATCAGCAGGCCCTGAGATTTCTAGCGGACCAAACCCTTCCTCAGCTGTAATTATGTTTGTGTCCCCATCTTTATGAGGCTCCCAGAGAAGCCTTTAAAAACTTGAATGCTGGAGCCTAGCTACAGGTTCCACACTTTAGAGGGACCCCAGATGGTCCTGGTTCATACATATATCTAGTCTGAGTGGAGCACTCCTCTGTAACCCAACTGTACCTCCCAGTGAGCCACAGAGCTGTAGGAAGCAGTTGTCACAAACCTTGGCCTCAATGCAGAAGCTCAAGTGTGAATCCTTGAGGAGCAGTTTGCTTGCTAAATGCAAGCCAAAATGCCCATGGGTGGAGCAGCGCTGAAAAAATCCCATTATTAGAATTTAAAAGAGTGCTTAATTTAAGAATACTTTGGAAGCAAAAATTTAAGCTTTCTCACAGCTCTGAAAAGGCCTCAATACTATGGGACTAATTAGTCATTGTGATGGACCCAGCTGTGGAGATGAAAACCCTGGGAACTCTTTGAGATCCGCACAATTAGGGCTGTTCATTCTCTGGCGTCCCCGGGCCTCAAGGCCACTGGTTATCTCCAGCAGCCTTTTTAAGGGAACAGTGTGCCAGGGATTCTCATTTCCGGTAAAGTGAAAGATGCCAAAAATAATTATCTGGAGAAATACTGAGTTTTAGTGAATCTTCAAAAATCATGCAAATTTGTACTTTTTATACTCCTACAGCCAACGTTCAGTTATCCACCGAATGAGAGGCAACCACACTAGCAGGGTTTCTTGGCCTCAGCAACAATCCCATCTTGGGCTGGGTAATTGTGTGGAGCTGTCCTGTGCATCGGATCATAATTGGCAGTGTTCCTGCTACCACTGGGACCAGTAGCAGCTCCCCAGTAGTCTGTCACACATATACATGATAGACATAAATAAATAAATGAAAATAAAGAATTAAAAATTAAAATAAAAATGTCTCCAGACATAGCCAAATATCCTCTGTTGAGAACCACTACACATAACCATGGAAAGTTAACTGCAAACTTAAAGCTGACCTCTGGGCTCCTGGAAACTGTGGGCAAGTGAGGGCACAGTAAGCATAATAAGTTGTATCATTTTATGTCATCCTTATGCCCCTTCCGTATGGTAGGTGCTAAGAGCACCATCTTATCAACATCAAAGCTAAGACAGACAGATTACCTGACCTGTCACAAAGCTTGCAAGTGGCAGAGACACGGGCTTTGCAGTCAAGCATGAATGATTCTGTGTCTATGCTTGTTTTTACCATTCAAGTGCACTGCTGCTTTTATAAGTATTGGCAATGCTCCACTTGTTTTCATGAGGCAGGACCCCATCAAGGTGGCTCTGCAGACCTCCCTTCTCTCTACCCCTTAACACATTCTCATGACAGGCTGGGGTGGGGGGACCAAGTTATCTGATAGGTGAACTGGGAGAAGAAACTCAGCATGTATTCTCAGTCCCTCCTTCCCAGCCTCTGGGGTCTTCCTGAAAGAGACATTTGTCCCAACTCCTTCCCATTATAAAGCACAGACCTTGCTGGATGGAGGGAACTTGTGGCTGTCTCGTGCATGTACTCATGGGTCATTTATTCTGGGACTAGTGTTAGAAGACCACCTGGTTGCAAATTGAAGCCATACTCTTCAAAGAGTTATTGGTTCTAATGCTAACAAATATCTTTATCTACCTGACTCTTGCATTTACCTGTCAACTTCAATCCAAACTAGATGCAATGCCTTGTTTGGTCTGTAACAACCTAATATGGACATTTTTAAAAATAGAATTATTTCTTTTTTAAAGAGTGGTTTTATGTTCACAGCACAACCGAGTATAGATTTCTTGTATATATCTTCTTCCCTCTTCCCCCAACCTGAATTACTGTCCCCACACTATTAATATCCTAGGCCTGAGTGGTACATTTGTTAACTGATAAACCCATTTTGACACATAATTATCACCCAACGTTCACCCACTTTCTCTTAGTGTTGTACATTCTTTTTTAACAAATACACAAAGACATGTGTCCACCATTACAGTACCATCCGGAGTAACTGTATTGCTAAAAGTCTTCTTCTGCTCCGACTGCTCAATGTTCCTCACCCATGGCTCCTCACAACAGCTGATTTTACTGCTTCTATAGGTTTGTTTTTTCCAGATGACAGCTGGAAGCCTGAATGTTCACCCTATTCATTGGCTTCTTTCACTTACACACAACACACTTGGAGTTCCCTTGCCTTTTTATGGTTCAACAGTTCATTCCTCTTTTTTTCCTAGCACTGGGTAATCTATTTTCTAGATGTACCTATTCACTTAAAGAAAGAAATCTTGGTTGCTTTCAAGTTTGGACTTTGTAAATTTTACTCATTATTATTGACATATATTTGTGACAAGGACTGTTTTTACATTTTGTGTATATATGTATGTCCATGTGTGCATGTGTGTTCAGACATGTATGAATATATGTGTATTGCATATGAACCCAGACGACAACCTTTAGGGTCATCCTCAGGAACACCATCCACTTTTTTTTTTTTTGAGACAAGGTCTCCCATTGGCCTGGAACTCACCGATTAGGCTAGACCAGCTGTCCAGGGAGCCCCAGGAATCCTCCTGTCTCCACCTCTCAAATGATGTAATGACAGGCATGTGCCACCACACTTGGCATTTATGTGGGTGCTGGGCATAGAACTCAGGTCCTCATACTTGCAACACAGGTGCTTTACCAACTAAGCTATCACTCCTGGTCCCATGACAAGGACTTTTTAACTCCAACACAATCCTTCCAGGTTTGCAGAGGGATGTAAAGTCATTACCAATGCCTATTCCTCACATTTCATTCTACCTCTTAACTACACAGGAAAGCTGAGAGAAATGTTCCACAGACAGTTACTAAGAGTTAGCTGTGTCTCTTCTCTTATGACATTCGTGTTGTTTTGTCTCCTTCTAAAAATATCACTGCATTCTCCAAGTTCTCCTATTCAGAATGTTTAAAAAAAGAACCATGAGGACAAAGGACTGAAACTTACCAATTTTTCCAATGAGGTTATTTTGAAGATAGAGAATTTTCAAATCCCGGCACCATTTGTCAATGTGTTCTAGTCTTTCTATTTCTTGCTGATGCAAAGAGAGTTCCTCCAGGGAAAAAATTACACAGTCATTGTGTTCAGCATTCCGCCTAATAAGATCTTCTGTGACTGAAAGAAAACGTGGGGAGTAATACATTTCCGTCCTCATTGTTCATCATCCGTGATTGTGTTAACAGCCACTACATGTTCTTTGCAGCTAACTGTCGATGCTTCAGACCCAAGTGATTTTCAAAAGGCAAGAGACTGGGAAAATGCTATCTCCTCTTGGAGTTTGTGCAATGCCATGATGTGAATCTAAGAGAAGACACAATAGTGCCCTATGTCTCATCATTGCTTATGCAAGGTCTACCTACAATTTGCTGTGTGGGTAGAGGAAGAGTCGACAGCTAGAAGCTGGGAGAATGTTGATGTGGGCTTTTATGGTGGCACCAGGTCAAACCACATGAGATCCACTACCTGATCTAAGACAGCAACCTCAACTGAGAGTCATGATCTCACTGACAAAGACAGAGGCCCACTGATGGAGCCGAAACAACACCATGAACCATGTGTACAAGATGAACTGGAATCAAAGAGGCAATAATAATGAAAATGTCCTGGATTTTTCCAGTGCTATTAAAAATGTTATTTAGGGGCTAGAAAGATGACTCAACAGTTAAAGACATTTGCTTGCAAAGCCCAACAGCCTGGGTTTGATTCCCCAGTCTCCCCACACACAAAGGCAGATATACAAAGTGGCACCATGCATCTGGAGTTTATTTGCAGGGACATGAGGCCCTGGGGTTCTGTTCTCTATCTATCTGTCTATCTGTCTATCTATCTATCTATCTATCTATCTATCTATCTATCTATCTTTCTCTGTCTTCTCTCCTTGCAAATAATAATTTTAATGCTATTTAGTTGAACCCTCACATCTTAGGTACATAGGTAAATCTTGCATGTCCATCCCAATAGCCAATGAAGACCTACTTATTGTCACTTATAAAGCACCAGGCACTACTCTATTTTACATGTACTCGAGTAGGAATGTATAGGGTTATTACCTGCATTTGTCAGGAAAGAAATAGAAGCACAGAGTGTCAAAAATGGGGCCAGACCTTGGCTGCAAGTGCCAGAGCCAGTGGGTGTTAATGCCCAGCTCAATGCCAACTCATCACCCATGAGCAAGTAAGAGCAAGTTACAGTCCTCAGGCTTCCTGGATGTGCATATTTGACCAGCCAAGACAAGATCTTCACAGAACCACTAGCAACCCCACCTCCATGGCCCATCCTCAAAAATAGAATATGCTTTTTATTTTCAATGTAAAAACATGCATGGATGTGATCATTGTGTATAGTTACTGAACTCTGCTACTTCTGGTGGTAGGAGACAGGGTGGGTTGTTTGCAACTAGAAAAATGATAGCAAGTCAAGAGGTTAAAATACCAAGACAGTAAATGCTGCTGTGCTCAAAGCTCGGCTAGCTAGCAGATGGCTGTAAATCCAGTCCTGGGAAAGAAAAGACCAAAGGGGCTGCAGAGGGGTCTAAGCGGGCAGGCCGTTAGCCCTGACTCATGGGGTCGCTTTGCAGCTGTATTCTGCTCTCCCTGGAATGGAGCTAGGTTATGCAGCAGCTTAGATAGACTATTCAAGTAAAAGGGGGAAAAAGCCTTCCTAATTTAAAAAAATGTAGAGGAAAAATATTAAAATTATACCCCCTGGGATGTTTTTTTTTTTTTTTGCTGTCAACTTGACTTGTTTAGTAATCCACAGTAAATTTGCGTGGGCCTTGAGGTTGCTTACAGGAAGGATTAACTAAAGGAGATACCTCCTCCAGAGTGAACCCTTCCCCCAGAGAGAGCTATCTTCCCAGAAGGGGGCTAGATGCAAGGAAGCTAGAGGGGAAGGAAGTCTCTCTCTTCCTTCCTCCCATCTGGCTGCTGGTGAGCATGACCTGCATGTGCATCAGTCCTGTTCGGCTGTCCTTCATGAGCACTGGAACCAAATCTCCTCAACCTTCCAGCCTGGAGTAAAGACCAGCTGCTCTCCAGGAAGCCTTTGGGCCTTCACTGCTGGTTTGGGACTGTTGAGGCATCCAGCCCCATGGGCTGAGCAGCTAGTGGGTTTCCTTGACTCTCAAGTAAAATTCCTTTTTAATACCAATTCATTCTATTGGTCCGGTTCCTCTAGTGAACCCCAACTAATACCGGGCCCCAAGTTTGCCTCCAAATTCTATGCTGGTCATTTCTCCAGCTTCATTTCCACAGACAGATTATTTCATGGAACACCATGCACAGGGTGTTTGTCTAAGGAATGCAGATGGGTTGGATATGTAGCTGATGGATTCACCCTCCTACATGAGCATGAGAGAGGACAGAATACAGCCAGGGGTGGGAAGAGAATTGAGGTGTGAGTCAGAGGACCAGCTCTCCCCCTCCTTCACGCTCTAGCACAGACCTCTGTCTGAGAAAGCTGCATTAAGTGTCTCCTTTTGGGTTGCTATAGAAGTATATTTGCCATGGGAGGAACACGCACCTTATTTAGCAGCCTGATTTACAGCACAATGCTTGCGCCATTACTTATGTTTTCCCCAGATTTTGTCTGAGGTTTGGTTAGATGTCCATATTAAATGAATAACCCAGGCTGGGGAGATGGCTCCGTATATAAAATGCTCGCCGTCCAAGCTGGAGTATCCAAGTTTGGTCTCAGAACCCATGTAAAAAGGCAGAAGCCATGGTGGGCTTTTGTCATCCCAGCATGCTGACAGTGATGGCAAGATAGGAGGTAGAGACAGCAGAATTTTCTGGAAGCTGATGGCAAGTGCAGCAAAGAACAGGATGTAAGAAATCAGGGCAAGAGTCCCTGCCTCAAATGAGGTGGGCTGGCATGGACCAACTGGAAAGTTGCTCTCTGACCTCCCCACACATATGCTGTGGCATATGCATTACCCCCCCCCAATACACACACATACAAAAGCATGAACACATGCACACACACACAGAAATAAAAAAATAAAAATTAAATTAAAAACCTAACTAATTTGACCCCCATAGGAGCTGCCATCAATGACTGTGTCAAATGTGCATGAGAATTCTGGCTGTGTCTTGTCACCTGGTCTCTGACATGGAAGTCAATGCGTCTCTGCCCAGCCCACTTAGCTATCTGGCCACTAAAGGTATCACAGGCAACTCCAGTTCTACTGTTTAAAAGGCTTCTCCATTTGGGGGCTGAGGAGATGGCTCAGTCAGTAAATTCGCGAGGACCTGAGTCTGACCTTCAGAACCCATGTGGAAAAGCTGGGAGTAGGCTGTGGCTCATGCTCTTGGAATCCCAGCAGACACCGTGGATTCCTAGGGCTCAATAGACAGCTAGTCTAGTCTAATTGTTGAGTTCCATGCCAAATGACACACTGTCTCTGAAAGAAAAGGTAGATGTTTCTAAGGAATAACACCCAGCCTCCAAATGAAAACACACACACACACACACACACACACACACACACACACACACACACACACTGAAAAAATGCTTCTCTTTTGTTTCCAACCCTAAAGACTTACAAGTTTGGTAAAGTTAGGTACAAAAACTTCTCAAGGCTGGCCACGATGGGTTTGAGGCCACCCTGAGACTACAAAGCAAATTCCAGGTCAGTGTGGGCTAGAGTGAGACCCTACCTGGGGGTAGAAAAAAACTCCTTTTTGCTACATCTCACAAAATTTAAGTAATTCTCATCATAGTGTTATTATGTATGTAAAACTGATCATTTACTTATATTCAAACCTTCCCTTTCAGAATCATGTAGAAAGATATTAGGAAAAAATTATGTTGATCTTTATCTCCTAAGCATAAAAAATAAAGTGATAAAAATACCTATTAGTTTAGAGGGGCAGGAATAGGTAGAGTTAACAGAAACTAGGAACTAAAAATGGGTGGTTTACCTCTTGCAGCATCTAAGCTTTCTTCTGTTAGTAATTTCAGTGGAAAAACAGCACTATGTGGGGTGATGTCAGAGACACTCAGAAAGTCTAATCCAACAAAAGAACAAAGGGAGGAGTGGTCAGAGTTGCAGAGTCAGACTGAGGTCAGAAGAGACTTCATGGAGGAGAAGCCTACACTGAATCTTCAAAGAGAATGGACGTTTGCCAGACAAACTAATGCAGAAAGGGCATCTCAGGCTATCTTGGATGATACGACATGATATCCAAAACTAAAAGATTATTCCACCAGCCAGTCCTCGGCTGCCCAACTTCTTCAGAATTGCCTTGGCTGACTGGATCGATGGTTGGGCTCGGTCTATAAAGTTCAATCTTCTGCCTCAACTTGAGCACATCAGAAGACTCACTCCAAGTTTAGAGATCTTGGAGTTGGGCAGCTGAAATCACTGTTAAAACATCATCACCCTCTACCTAGTATTGCTTCCTTTCCTATCTACCTGCAAGGACATTTCAGAATACAACTCCTGCATGCTACGCACTGAAAGGCCTGTTTCCTGGAAGGATCGATACTGGAAGTGGTCCATGAAAGCACATCCTCGGTAAGATAAGAACTTGAATTCAAATCTGCTGCTGCAGTGGCAATGTGGACATCATTACTGGTAAACAGCAGAGGGCAGACAGAAGCTATAGCACTGTTAGGACTTTCCTGGTGGTCAGCAGCAAGAGGGCCAATGGAAGGGGCTGCACTTGTAAGCGTCGTCTGCCACACTGATGTAGCAAAGAATAACTGAAGCAGAAAGACTAAGGGATGCCAATGGACTATTACAAGCCTGGTGTGTCAATCAGAGGACGGTGACTGGTACCATGGGAAGAGATGTTCATCTGGAAACCATACTGCAGATATAGCTGAGGACCAGGCTCATTCAGAAGGGTAGCAAAGACTTCAGGTTCCAAACATGTTAGTGTCACAGGATCTCCTGTACCCTCCCAGACTAATATAACTAAAACTTCAGACAAAATACATAAAAGGAATATTTTCAAAACATCGGACATCAAGAAACCAAAAAGGCAACTATGTATTTTAAACAAAATGAAAAGTGAACATAACATGTTGGAATTATCTACTCACTGCTGGGACAAAAATACCTGACCAGAAACAGCTTATAGGAGGAAAGGGTTTATTTAAGGCTTTTATTTTTGAGGGGAGGTTTCATCATGTCAGAGGCTGCCCATCACAACTGGCCATAGCAGCTGGCAGGAAGCAGCAAGAGAGTGGGCAACCTAGCACTGGCAAGATGAGCTAATAAACCTTAGGGTTCCCCCAAGTCACATACATCCCCCCACAAGGTTGCATCTCTCAAATTACCACCAGCTGGGGATTGAGTATGAGATTTAAACAAAACACACAAGGCTCTAGGAGACATTTCACATTCAAACTACCACAAAATAGCCTATCAAAATTTGTGAGATGAGCCAGGCATGGTGCCCCATAATTTTAACTCCAGCACTCCAGAGGCAGAAGTAGGAGGATCTCTGTGAGATCGAGGCCAGTCTGGGACTACAGAGTGAATTCCAGGTCATCCTAGGCTAGAGTGAGATCCTACCTAAAAAAAGCTGTGAGGTGCAGTTGAAAACTTCTCTGGAAGGAAATATATAACACTAAATGCCCATGGCAAGGAAAATTATTTTTAAAAGACTGATCTCAAACATCAGCTTCCACTTTAAGAAATTAGAACACATCCAACTCAAAACAGAAGAAAATAAGTAACAGAAATCAAAGACATAACAAACAGAGATGAAGAAATCAGCAAAAATTAAGCCTGGTTCTTCAAAAAAAAATAAGTTTGTAAGCTATTCAAACTCATCAATAAAAGGTAGCTATTGCTGAAATTAGTAATGAGAGAGTGATATCACACCTATAGTACAAATATTCAGGGATTATAGAGAATAACAAATCCAAGAGTGTAGATTAAATGGTGACTAATTTTACTGGATAAAAAGCACAGAGCTCCCTCATGATAAGGTGAACAGGCTGAAGAGCTTCTGTCTTCTCAGGTAACAGTAACGTCCACAAAGGAAGCTGAGGCACAGATGTGTCCTCTGATAATCTCAACAAGGAAGTATTGCAGTATGCACCGGTCTTCTAGAAAACTGAAGAGATGTCAGCAAGCAGAGGTCATTTATTCAGGAGAGCACGTGGGAGGGATTATGAACCAACATCAGGGAAGAGGGCCCTCTCCTGCTAAAGCTCTGAAATCTGTCCAGGCCATGTAGGCTCTCAGAGAGCAGGTGCAGTGTGATGTGGGGTCCAGATGATATCTTCTAGTTTAGCTCCCAGGTCTGCCTCAGTGACCCCACCTAAGAATGGGTGAGATGGTCCTTCATCTCTGCCTTAGAAAGCTGGGGGGGGGGTCGGAAACAAAGAATGCCTAGAAAGCATCTGAACCCAGCTTGGCATTTGTCCTGCTTCCCAGACTTTAGTAAGCCATGCACCCCAAGAAAATCCTTCGGTTTCCACACGGATCTTCCATGAAGTCTTGCAGATTTCTAAGTACCAGATATGATGTACAAAATATGTATGACGAGGTTTCAGCCCATGAGTCTCTCAGGCCTTCCTTCTCTCTAAGCCCGATATCCTTTCTTTCTGTCCCTCATCTGGGCTCCAGGCAGCTAGAAATCCACTTTCATAGTCTCTACTGTTACCCTGGAAGACAATACTCCTTCCCTGGAGAAGGCTCCACCTACTCTGGAGTGGAGGCTCTTCCCTGCCCTCTCAGGCCTGGTATTCCCTTTCCCCAAGATACCAACACTACATTTCAAGTGCCTTTTCTTTCTTGGAAGGTGACCAGTCTTGTCCATCACTGTATCCACAATGCCTGAATGAGAACAGGTACTGCCAGCATGGTATTCGAATGATTTAATAAGGGAAAGTGGAAGAGAGAAATGGGCAAAGAATAATTCACAACAAGTAAGTAAAGGGTGGTAAGCATAATAAATAAATAAATAAATAAATAAATAAATAAATAAATAAATGCCAGGAGACAGGAAGAACAGCTTTGAGAGGCAAACCTTCACACATTCTTCCTTCCACCCCCTCTCCCTGGCTGTCATCCATTTCAGGGCAGAAACCCCAGTTTAGGGAGGGGGAGACAGCTCAGTTGGTAAAATGCTTACAAGCATAAGGGCCTAAGCTGTATTCCCAGTACCTACGTACAAAACAGCCAGCCAGGCATGATGGCATGATCTGTATGCTCTGTGCACTGGGGAGGTAGAGACAGGAGAGCCAAGGAACACTAGCCAGCTGGTCTAAGGGGGGGGTGGCTCCAGGCCATTGAGGGACCTTGTTTCAAAAAACATCTGGCCTCTGAGTACACCCACATGCACTTTCACACATCCATGACCCCCATGAACACACACACACACACACACACACACACACACACACACAGAGTCTCTCTCTCCTCTCTCTCCACTCTGTCTCTTATCTCCTCTCTCCCTCCCTCTCTTCCTCTCTTCTCTCTGCCCCTTTCTCCTCCCTCTCTCCTTCCCCCTCTCTCCCTCTCTCTCCCTCCCCCCTTTCCATTCTCTCTCTCCCTCTCCCCACCCAGGAAGCCCTAGGTGGATCCCCAAGCACTCTTACCACTGAGCTCTATACCCGACCCTAAGCAGTTTATTTCATTGAGCATCAGTGATAACTCATCGTTTAGATGGAACCATATAAAAGTCGCCTCTGCGGACGTCAGAGACTGTCTACGCCTGTCTACGGAGTGGTTCAATGTCATCTGAAGCACCTGCTCGCCACCCCTGCCCCGCATGTGCCAGGCTGGTAGAATACACGCTCCCTGTGCGGGTGGGGGTCACCTGGGCCAGGTGGCAGAGCTGGGGTGCAGGTGTGGAGGGGACCAGGAGGGGCGGAGGGTGGGGGCACTTACTCAAGCCCATGTCGCCCGCGAGGGCCAGGGAATCCCTCAGCTCTCACAGCCCCGCCTCCGCGCAGCGCGTCCTGGAACCATGGCAACGGGGACTCTACGGAGGCTGCACGGAGCCTTGCGGGGGCGCGTTTCCGACCTCCAGGAGGAAAGGTGGAGAGGAGACCTGGGTGTCCTGACCCACACCTGACCTTGCTCTTCCCAAATCAGCTGTCCAGACGGACCAAAGAACCCAGGGCTCTCTGACCTCCTGAAGAGATCTGTCCCCCAAGGGTGCTTGGCTCTGTCATCCAGCTTTTCTCTAACGTTTTATTGAAGGAAGATCAGATTTTGCTTCCATTGTTTACTAGAAAGTGTAACTTTAAATATCCTTAGCCTATAAAATGAGTAATAATGACCTAACAAAAAGCTCATCAAAACTTTACTAATGCATGTGAGAAATAAAATATACTAAAAAAACCACTATTGGCTCAGTGTAAAGATGAGCTATTACTGTTAAATTTCATCCTTGTAAAGTTACAGTGCAACATCCATCAATTTCATATATTTCCCAAACACACTCTCAACTACTTCCTCTCATTTTCCTACCCAACACCCTCTTAGTTGTAAAGCACAGAAGAGTTCTTCCTACAGCCCCTTTGCACCCCAACATTTCCCCACCACCACTTTCCTCAAGTGTCCAACAGCCTTAGACCCAGAGAAAGATTATTCATTCTCAAACGTTTAGTTGTCCACACTTCAATGTACTACACCTCACTAGAGTATGTGTGTGTTGTGACTTCAAGAGTAAACATTAATCTGTTCCATTTGCAAAAAAGAAAAAAATCCCAGCTGGTAAAACAAATTTTTTAAAGCCATCCCATTCCAGTTACAAGTAGAATAATACAGCGCATGGTTCTTACCTTCATTGATCTATTATATGTGTATTTTATTTATTTGCAAGCAGAGAAAGATAGAAGAGAGACAGACAGGGCCTTCAGCTGCTGCAAAGGAACTCCGGATGCATGCACCACTTTGTGCATCTAGCTTTACATGGGTTCTGGGAATCAAACCTGAGTCCTCAGGCTTTGCAGGCAGGCACCGTAACCACAGAGCCATCTCCCCAGCCCTTATGGGTGTGCATTTTTAAAGGACTCATAGAGTAAATCTAAGTGCGAAGAAATCTATGACCATTTTCCATTGACTATTATTATGATTGGCCAGGTGGAGAGGAAGGATCAAATGTGAACAGAGGCAGGAAAGTCAAAAGATGTGCCATGAAGGAGATGCAGGCTATGCTGATCTGCCCAGCAGTGAGAGTCCTGCACAGAGGAACTCTTTACAGTAAGCCTGAGACCATAGATGAAGGATAATGGAGCCATGCAGGCCAAGTCAATAGAGCTTGACTGGAATTATAGGATTATAAACACTGTGCCCCCATAGTGGGAGAGGTACTTCAGAGCACCTCTCCAAAGAAACACGCATTACATCCAGCGCCTCTACACAAGTCTAATTTTCATTACCCTATTTTGTTTTGCTTTGTTTTTTTGAAGCAGGGCCTTGCTTTAACCCAGGCTGAGCTGGAATTCACTACGTAGTCTCAGGCTGGCCTCGAACTCATGGTGATCCTCCTACCTCTGCCTCCCAAGTGCTAGGATTAAAGGCATGTGCCACTGTGCCTGGCTATTTCCCTATTTTTTGAAAGCAAGACCACGAGGGCAAAGAGCACTGCTATTGGAAACATGGCTTTCATGTTGGTCTGTGTGATGCCACCCTGGGAGCTGCACCTTCTCCATTTCCACCTGAAGATAGCATCCTGGCCATCATCTCTGCTGTGCCACTGAGAGGTCTGGACACTGACATTGATGCCCAAGGAGAATGAACTACATTCAGCAGATGCATCTGTGCTTGGACTTGTGAGTTTTGACAGCAAGGGCTTTATGGAAGCTAAAAGGATCTAACTTTGGCAGGATGCTGACTCATTGGGGCAGACAATTCAGGTAGTTTTGGAGTGAACAGAAGCATGGGATCAGGCTCAGTATGAAGGATGTCAGGCAGGATTCTAGTTCTCAGAGCTGCCGAAGCTCCTGTCTGATGTGTTAGTTCTGAGTTCCTAGTCTCACCCTGAACTCTCCACCTCACTCTGAGATGATACCCTCCTGTTTTCATGGAGATGATATGCTTTGATCCCTTCAAGAATTCATGTAGAAACTCAGATCTACAGCAACAGTATTGAGGTGATAGAGTCATGGAGGCAAATTAAGTAACTTAAAAACAGGTTGGCAGGACCAGGGAGATGGTTCAGTGGTTAAAGGCACATGCTTGCAATGCCTGCCAGCCCCTGTTCAATTCCCCAGTACCCACGTAAAGCCAGATGCACAAAGTGGCATGTGCATCTGGAATTTGCAGTGGCAAGAGGTCCTGGAACACCCATTCTGACTATCTGTCTCTGCCTGTTTCCCCTCTCTACTTGCAAATAATAGATTTAATTCAAAAAGAAAGACTGACAAAAGGTGTTGGCCACTTTCTTCCACTTCCATCCCTTCTACCATGTGGGGGGGTCATGTGTTCCTCCCCACTAGTGGACACAGTGATGATGTCATCCAGGAAGCAGAGACAGTTCTCACCCAACACAGAATCTGTTTTTGCCTTGATCTTGGACTTTCCAGCCTCTAGGACCATAAGTAATGAACTTCTGTCCTTTACAAACTGCCTAGGCTCAGGCATTGTGTTACAGAAACACAAAGACAGGACAGGCCTTACAATTTCCTGTGAACTTGGGACTGAGTTATTCTATTAACCCATTCATAAGCAATCAAGGAATGGAGCTGTCTGTCCTTCTACTGGGTACAAATCCCTAAGGTGTTTTAAGCACTATCTGCTCAACCCTGTCCACATGCTTTGAAATTACTAACTCAATTCATACTGCAGGGCCCCTCAGATACAGTTCATTTAATCAGCAGATGTTAATAGACGATAACTATGAGCCCAGTGAAATTGCAGTAACGTGAGCCTGGATGTAGTATGCAAACCTGAACCCTATCCTACAACATGTTCTAGACAGAGACCTTCCTGAGGGCAGGAAGGAAGCACTTTTCTTGTTGGCTCATTTCTATCTCTGAGTGCTAGCTCTCTGCACAGGTCCTGATATTCGGATACCAAATAAATATTTGTTGAGTAACTGAATCAATGAGTTAGTAAAACAGTCTTCCCAAGAACTTGGTCACCTGGATGTGAGCACCACACCTGTGGTTTGGGTAGGATCACCACACAGAGGATCTAGTGGGCTACATAGGCAGGGCTTGCTACCCCTCTGGCCATTGAACAGTTCAGCTTGGGACCTTTGTGCCAAAATCTAGGATAAGAGCTATTTCCCCAAGTGGGTCTTGGAAGGTTGTCCCACCTCGCTGAAGAGCAGAGAAAAGTCCTGAATGACAGCATAGAAACCAGTGATATCTTCTATGCTTTTGTAATGGATTGGGTTGGGCTGCTTATCTATTTCCATCCTCAACCTAATTGTCTCAGCTACCTTCTCATTTCTGGGACAAAATACCCAACATGAAACAACTTCTGAAAGGAAAAGAGTTAAATTCAGCTGACAGGTTCAGAGGGTACAGTTCATCATGGTGTGGACAGCATTGTAGGAGCAAAACACCTGTGTCACATTGTCACATCCACAGGAAGGTAGTAGACAGAAACAACAGCAAGTGGGGCTTGGTCTGTAACACCCCAAGGCCCTTCCCCACTAACACATGTCCTCTGGGCATGGCTCCACTTCCTAAAAGTACCATAGCCTTCCCAAACAGCTGGGAGCAAGTGTTTAAACATACTAACCACTACACCAACATCTTAGCACTGTGTCAGATGGAGTTGCCCATTGATAGGGACCTGGCCAGAAGTCTTCCCCTGGAATGAATGAGGATTCCAACTAACAGTTCCTACCACAGGCATTTTTACACCATGGGATAGACAATACTGACCTCTGTTCAAGTCTTAACACTGGAGGTGGCGTTCCAGACAGTCTGAATGGTGATGTATCTTCCAGCCCTTCTCAAGGTCACAGTGTTTTCTGTCTTGGCCTGCTTTGCTGTTCTTGGCACAGGGGCCAGGTGTCTCCATGGACACTTTGAAATAAGCATGCTTGGATTCAAGATGGGGGACAACTCCATTTTCAGAGTACCTCTTAGCAAGCTTGAACATCGCATACATTTTACCAATATAGCATATTATAATTCCTTCAAATCAGAGGACCCGTGGGTATGAGGGAAAAGAGAGCAGTGTGCCGTGATGGAGACAGCAGGGGAGACTGGGAAGCAATTCACAATGTGACAGCTCTGACTGAAGTCCAGTTTATTCCTCTCACACTGAATGAGATCATTTAAGAGTCATGATTAGTGTCCACTTAGGCAAATTCTCATTCCAAATTGATGCATTTTTTATTGCAAGATGAATAGTGTTTCCTGAACAACCCCCTGCAGCATTGTACACATATGAAGGGAACAGAATTAATCTTGAAGAACATTTTTTCCAATTTCAGTTGCAGCAAACTGGTACTCTGACTTCTTTTGTGTTGGGTAAATTTCATAGACATTGACCTAGAAAACTGTGTGGTTCTTATTGTCATTGCCATTGTTCCATATAATTTAGTGTTTTAGTGATGTGTAACTGCAGCCATGGCTCCACTGGACTTTGCTTTGTTTTTCCATAAAGAAGATTTTTTTTTCATTGCCACATTTATTTCTTCATTGTAAGCTCCTGAATTCACCCATATATCTCCAGTGTCAGTTTCTACCTTTCCTCTTCCTCCCTTCCAACTTCTCTTTTCCATTCCTTCTTCCTTTCTTCCCCTCCCTTCCTACCTCTCTTCTCTGTTGCCTACCTTTCTTGGTTTTCTTTCTTTCCTCCCTCCATCTTTCCTCCTTTCTTCATTCCTTCTGTCCTTTGTTCCATATACAAGTCATCAAACCTATGGAAGAGTGCTTGGCATTATGAGTTAGCTACTTAATCATCTTCAGAAATGGTAACCTTAAAATGTGAATACTAATATTATTCCATTTTTCAGATATGAAAATGCTTTCTACTTTGTTCTGATTGAGCCAGTTTAAGGGAAACAGGACCCCTAAAGTGAATGAGTTTCTCTTGACGAAACGCAGGAAATATCCTTGGCCCTGTAAGGGAGAATCTAGCTTTTTCATATCTGCTTTCCTAAAACCACACCAGAGAGGTGAATAAGTGCCTCCTTTCTTATCTCTTTCCTTCCTGGGAGAGAACGAAATGTAAAAGAATTAGTTCCTTTCCCAGGAAACCTGACCACAGACCCCTGACATCAGGACTGGACTGACCAGCTCAGAGCATACTTCCATAAAGGCCCCAACCTGAGCCTCAGGGTGGGCTTTTCCATTTCGAGAAACCCCTTCCTGCTGTAAGGAGCTTTTCCTTCCTTATTAAGTTCTATCCATAATCTAATAAAATCTTTTTAAATCCTATTCTCTGGTCTGTGGATTTCATTCTACAAAATTCCCAAGACAAGTATCTGGAGGCCACTGGCTCCATGCAAGCTTTTTGTGCCTGTGATTTTCCAGGGTCCTAGCCCCTGAGTTAGCCTACCCAAGAGGTTGAGATCAGGCTCTGAAGCTGTCAAAGATACCTCAAAATCCCATATCACAGTATGATGAAAAAAGTCTAGGATGATTAAACCTAACCTCTTTGCTTGCCTTTGGAGAGAGGGGAGGAAAGACTGCATTGTTCAAGATGATCTACAGCATTCATCTTGGGTACACTTCTCCTGTCAGGTCGATTGAAGACAGCAAATGAGAGGAGAGTTGAAATGGGGCAGCTAGGGAATCACCAGGGCTTCCTTGGCCTGTAGCTCTGGATAGGAAGATGTATTTTTGGATAAGAATTCATTCTACAAATATCAACACTTAAACAATTGAATGGAAGTCTAAAACACATCTCAAAATCAAATATAAAATAATTTTAAATGGTTATCTTAATTTATTCATCCAAAACTCTGCCCACCTCCATTAATTTCATAAAGGCAAGAGCTGACACTTGATAAACTCAGAGTAATGAGGATACCCCACTCTACCATGGAGGGCTCAGGTGCTGGAGAGGGGGGAGAGATATGGGAGAGGGTGGAGAGGGAACCATAATGGTGTGTCTTTTCAGACTGGGATAAGAGCTCTATCTGATGGTACATTACGTTGAAGGTAGAATGTGTGGATCTGACCCCAGCTAGGCCAAGAGTCAGATGTGAGCTAACCAAGGAAGCCTGCAGATGCATCTTGGTAGCTGTGTTTCCTGGTGGTCAGAATGCTCTTTGTGGTTAAACATCCGTGAGCTGTAGGTAGGTAGTTCCCACTGTATCAGAAACTAAGGGTCCCAGGACATTTCTCTACACATGCGCACTAACCAAGGTTCTGCACCTGATGCCAAAAGACCTGATGTCATTAGCACATTACTTACATTTCCATTTTATACCCCTCATTTTTGTGGGCTTTTCTAGAGGACCTTGGGAGGAAATAATCTAAAAGGGCTATCAGTCCACCATGACTTGGCAGGAAAAGAGGATCACCTTAGCCCATGCGTATGTCATAAATATTCATAAAAACTTCTTTAAAATCTACAATGCAACCAGATATCATAGGTCATTCCTTTAATCCAGAACTTGGGAGGCAGAGGTAGGAGGATCACTATGATTTTGAGTCCACCCTGAGACTACATAGTGAATTCCAGGTCAGCCTGGGCTACAGCAAGACCCTACCTTGAAAAACTAAACTAAACTAAAATATATAAAGCAGAGCCCACAGCGTGACCCAAGGGTGCATGCCCAAATCACTGTTTGACATTCTACTCTCATCTCTCTTTGGAGTAACTGCTTTGCTTTGTTAAGTAGACTTCTGCTTAAACTGTCTGTGTCTCTCAACTTAATTTTAACTTTGAGGAGACAGATTTAGGATGTTAATATTCTGTCTTCTCAAATTGTGTGCTCTCTGAATAAAGTGTACTTTTAAGGATTCAGTCCCCATCTCTACTCAGTGGCATCTGAAGTGACAGGCAGCAACAAATTCAAGTATTCCAATTTTCCAATTGCAGGTGCAGCTCATTTTAAACTGTACAAAAGTCAGGTTTGAAAACTGCTTAACTACAGACTCACTCATACCCCAGGGCTACTGAGGTCCCCCATCCATGGCCCTAGCTGAGTTGGGTCTCCAGAGCCTTCCTCAATCCAAAATTCTCTAACTAAAGACTCACTTCCTACTTAGCTAAGCCAATAATTCTCACCCGGGAAGTCCGATAGCACAAATATTGGACTGTGTATTAAGTCCTACTCAGTAAACATAAATCCTTTACTGTCAGAAGAGTTTTTACTCATGTTTGAATAAGCCATTATACCCTCATAATGCCTCAGGAGAAAGACTCAACCCAGTTGAGTCATAGCCACAAAAAACACGACTGGCTGGATGACAAATCTCAAATGTACTGGTGACCAGGCAACCTCTGTGGCACAGGCACCAGGCGTGTCCATGCAACCAACCTCAACTGCTCTTGGCTTATTTGCAAATCCACTCAGACTTCTCCACTCCCTCCCTGTTCTATTTCAAGTGTCTCTGGGAGGAAAAGCCCTGCTGTTTCTGGCTCCTCCTCAGTGCAAAGAAACTAGATATTTCTAAGGAAAAACTTTCTAACACCAAATGGAATCTTGTTCGTGATGGACCTACCACATAGTGTTAATTTTCTTTGCTTGTTTATATATGTGTGGGGTGAATTTTTTGGGTGAAGTAGAGGTATTTGCGTGTGCTCATGAGTGTGGAGGGGATAGGTCAATGTTAGGTGTCTTACTCAATTCCTTACCACCTTACTTTCTGAGATAGGATCGCTCACTGAACCCAGACTTTACTGACTGGGCTAAGCAAGCCCAAGGGAATCTCCTGTCTTTGCCTCCCTAGCTCTGAGATTACAGATGTGTGTGACCCTGCCTGGCATTTTGTGTGGGTACTATGGAGAATAACTCAGGCCTTCCTGCTTGAATGACAAGCAAGTTACCCAGTGCCCCATTTCCCCAGCCCCTCATAGTATTTTTGAAGTAGGCATTTGTCATGTTTTGATAGCTGGCACCTTTCCCTTGAGTCTTGTCAGTGATTGAGCGCAGAGCCCAGTTTCCTGCTTTAGAAGCTAAAGTGAGCTTACTAAAAACTGAACAGCGTGGGGAAGACACGTGGGCCTTCACTGGAGGGATCTTCTATGACTAAAGACCCTGGAGAAGGGGATCCCCTTGAATTCTGGCCAAAGTATTTCACCGGAAGGATGGCTGCTCTCATTGCTGGGTCTAACTCTGTGACATTCCACATCACTTCCAGTCCCTGTTTTTGCAAATTTTCCTGTTTTGCCTGCAAATCATTAAGACAAAATATAAAATTCTAGAGCATACTTTTTAAAACCACAGGACTTCCCTCACTGTGACACTCATGGCAAGTTTTGGGGTGGGGGACCCTAAAACCACCCTCAATTTCATGGCAAGCTCTTAGGTTCACAGTCTCCTACAGGAAAGGTTGTGCAGGACATTTGTTCTCTCTTGCAGTCCGGATGCATTTCTCTCTCAGTCCATTCACTGCCAGCATGGAGAGGTGACCGGAGCTCTGCTGTGGGGACTTTTCAAGGGGTCTACACCCCCTTGGAGTGACGTGGTTCACCTCAGCCTCCAGATCTGACTGACACAATGGGACCAGAGATCCCACTCCACCCCCACTTACACTGTTGGTGTTTCCAGTGAGGAAACCATGTGGGAGCAATCGGTCCTTGTATATATGCCACTGATAGACTAATCACTGTGATCCAAGGTCCCAGAGAAACCAAGACAGTGGAGACTGTCTCCTAATGCTGAGAACAGAATCAGATCTTCTGTTTCATCAGCACCTTCTGATGACCATCACTTCTCTGAGCTCACCAGGGTTTCTGTTGCCTTTTCACTGCTACTAACAAAGAGCCCTCACTGATAAGTTCACTGATGCTTTATGATGCTGAAAGAGACACCCTCTCACCCCTGTGCAAGTAAGCGAGGACCAGCAAGACCAGTGTGTGCAAGAGACAACACACTCCTCTTGTCGGCCAAGGCTTACTCCAAAGCAAAGTTTCCCCACAGTGAACACACTGTTGATCTGAGCAAGATGGTGCCCAAAATTTTCCCTTGGTTAATTTATTTGCTTCAAATTCAGTGATTTTGTCGTTTTTTTGGCACTTCTTCAGAAACAAGGGGTAGCAGGTGCTGAAGATGTTTTTTTTTTTAAAAAAAAGGAAAACAATTATAGAAAGAAAAAATACTAAGAAAGAAACCCATTATCAACTAACTTAATTTTCTATGAGAATTGAATGAACAATAACTTTATTCAGGCTCCTTGTTGTAACACCTGGGGCCATCATTGGAAACCTGGTGTCAAGAGAGAGAGAGAGAGAGAGAGAGAGAGAGAGAGAACCCCAGAACCCCTATGCATTACTAAATATGCATAGGGACAGAAGTATATGAAACCCACAAAAATTAAAACTGCATCACCAAAACCGTTAATATAATCTACAAGAGTAAACTTGAAATGAGGCCTCTTGGGAAATTGTGAGTAACTGCCAATTTTACTAATGATAATAAGTTTATT